>PISW01011645.1:0-38752 GCA_004023785.1 Mungos mungo
ATCTCCCCCAGCCTCCCCATCTACCCCAGCCCACCCCTCCATGAGGTGCGGCAGCACCGACTGCTCTCTGTAGGCTGAGCGTGCAGCTCGGGGCCTCCGGGCATGTTCCCTCCCTGTCCCCTGTCTGCGTGGGACCCCTGAAGCCCCAGCTTCTGATCCACACAGCAACACCTCTGCTACAAGACTCCTCTTACTTTCATGTAATGACCGGCCAAGCTCCCACCTTACGACGCAGCTGTAAGTTGGTGATAGCAGGGACCACATGTCTGTCCCTCTCGGCCCCTGGTGCACAGAAGCTCCATGCAGTCCCCTCCTGTGACAGCTCGGTCAGTACGTAAGGCTGTTCCCAGCTGCCTTACTTTGAGGTGATTCAGAGCCCATCGGCCCAACCAGCGTCCTCTGATCTTTTGCGTCTGTATGAACATTTCGTGCTGTGGGGTGGTCACGGAGAATCGTTTCCCAAGCCCTGGTGGCCGTGTGGTTTAAACGTGACTTCCCCTGTGTAATTTCAGTTGAGGAGCTGCTCAGCTGATTCTATTCGGAAGGCGCACCTGTATTGTGCCTTCTAAAGCAGCGTCCTCGATAAAGTCTGAAAGCAGGAGGGAATGGTGGACTAAAATTATCACGTTTTCTAACAATGTCTGTTTTGACGGCAAACTTTGCTGCATAATTTCGTGTCAAGCAGAATAAAAGTCATCCTTTCTCCTGGTGTTGCTTTAGAGTTAGATCGTAGGCGATCTTCCTAAAATATGCTCGCAGTGCATCTGTGATTCAATATTCATATATTCTCTTACGCACCCAATTTCAAGGCCATGTTTAAGGGGAGTAAATAAAGGCCTCATAAAGCATGATAGCTTATGTGGCCCACTTTCTTAAAAAGAGGCTCTGATAAACTTTCAGTTCTTTCAAATTCCTAACTTCTATCCCCAAATCCACTAAAACCCAAATACCTGGGTCAGTCTCTGAATATTCATTGGGGGCTCAGTCAGTGAAACATCTAACTATTGATTTCGGCTCAGATCATGATCTCACTGTTTGGGAGACAGAGCCCCATGTCGGGCTCTGTGCTGACAGTATGGATCATGCTTGAAATTCTCTCTCTCTCTCTCTCTCTCTCTCTCTCTCTCTCTCTCTCACCCCTACCCAACTCATGCTGTCTCTCAAAATAAGCTTTCAAAAATGTATAACATTAAATTTACAATTTTCCCCATTTTCCAGGGTGTATTCCAGTGGTGTTAAGTGCACATATGTTATTATACAGCAGATCTCTAACGTGGAAGTCCTGAAACTCTGTACTGGCTGAGTACTAATTCTCCTCTCCTCCTCTCCTGGCCCCTGGCCCCTGGCGACCATTCTGTGTTGGTCTCCACAAAGCTGACCCACTCCAGCCATCTCCAGATGTGTAATCACAGGCTATTTGCCATGTTTCCTCATGGTTTGTCCACATCGTGACACGCGAGAAGATTTCCCTCGGGCTAACGGCTTCGTGATCTTCTGTTGTGTGTGTAATAACCGCGAGTTCTTTACCTGCGTATCTGCCGGTGGACGATGGACTGGTTCTCCGTTTTGGCAATTGTGAATCGTTCTGCTATAAACGTGTTCATGCAATATCTCTTTGTGATCGAGCTTTGAATTCTTCTGGATACTGAGAAATGAAATTACCGGATCATACAGTAACTCCGTTCTTAGATTTGTTTTGTTGACGAAGTGCCATCCTCTTTTACACACTGCCCGCAATTTTCACATTCCCCCCGAGTTACACTGGCACGTTTCTGACACGTGACATAAATGGTTACCCGTTGTTTTGCTGCGCAAGCTCATTACTGATGGAACAATGAGTGTTTCTGGTGGGTCAGTTTCCAAGGGCAGAAGACGCTTGTCACTTGCACAGATGGACATGGAGCAGTGCTCCGGGAACAGGTGTTGATCTCGGAAATGGAGCTGTTTCCTTTTGAGAGCAAATGGAATTCGAAAAGCCTGATACAAGAGCAAAGGAGAACTGAATGAACTTCTCAGTCCTTCCTAACCAATGTCCGGCAGCAGAGCTTTCTACGGTTTCCTCCAAATTTGTGAAAAACCACCCAGAAAAGATGTTTTCAGAAGGCCCGTGTAAATATACACACGTGTGTCTCGGGAGGAGAAGCACACGTGTGCCTCACCAAAGCCAAGCCCCCAGCAGGGGCTGGCCACCAGGACCCGCAGGAAGCAGGGTGGGGGCAGCGGAGCCTGGGGCCGGCAGCTCCTGACGGGCAGTTGCAGACATCTGGGGTGTCGTGGGATCAGGGCCTGGGGGGGGCTGGGGTCTCGAGCACTCAGTCTTGGCTGTTAAAGGACAGGTGAACGGTCACCTGAGTGACAGAGTCGTGATGTCAGGAAGACATTCTCCCTGCCCACAGTTTCGTTTAGACCTTGTCCACCAACGAAAGATGACATGGCGAGCTGCGGCATAAGAAATGTGCATTTATTTGGGGTCTTAGGAATTGAAATCCTGGAGGCACAGAGCTGACGGAAATCGAAAGAGTGCTCTGGAGAGACAAGGGAGGTTAGGGCTTCTAGAAGAGGAAGGAGGGGACTTATGGACGTTGCTCTGAATGAAATGAGATCCGTGCTGGCCCAGTGCAGCCACGCTGATCTACGTGTGGTTGGTCGCTAGGGCTGCCGGGAGGCGGGTCGCCCACTGCGTCCATTTTAACGTCTACGAGATGTCTGGCTTTGTAGTGGAGTTCAGCAGACATTTCGAAGATTTGAGACAGGAGACGTGCATAAGCCTTCCTCCCTTGACGCTCACCGGCTGGCATTTAAAAGAACCTTGTTGGCAACTCTCCCTCCGTTTTCGTCTTTCCGTTATCAAGCTGGACTTTAGTATGGAAGTTTTACGGGAAGATCATTAACTAGTTCTACCCATGGATTTCACCACGTGCAAAACAATCTGAAGAAGAAAATGAAATATGTAACTCTTACAGCTTTGCCCAGATAGTTAAAGAAATAGGAGAGGGAACGTGGGCAAAGCTTCTCGACTGTAAATCGTTTTAGGTTTCGGAAAGGCTTGTTTTCCTTTTTCCCAAAGCGTAGTATTTTGGCTACACAAAATATTTTTTATTTGTGCCTGTCTGGCCAACAGCATCAACAAGAAAGATCCCCGAGAGATGGTTTTAGTAGGTGGATATCAATAAGTTTTTATTTATCGGTGGATTCATTTAATTCCTGGATATGACAGTCCTTATATATTTTTATAAGGTGATTTCTGCCTTATCATAAATTCTAAGTCAATACTTCTCATACCCAAAAGAACGTTTAAAATGCATCTCCACAAATCATCCTGGCCTGACTAGGGCTTTCCGAGAGGGAGGGAGGAGTCCCGCAGCCCATACTCGTCCCACTGAAAGGCTGCTGCCCACGGTGTTGGAATAGGCTCTGACTGCAGGAACGGTCTTTGAAGTGGGAGGTTCAATCCATTTATGAGTTGTGTCTGTTGTGTCTGAAGTTGGACTTCTTTAAGCTTTGTTTCTTGCCCAGACTAAAATAAGCTCACCAAGCAAGCATTCATTTTCATGAATTTTGAAAATATCACAATTGTCGTCCATGGTTCATGTCTCACTTTTCCCAAACTGGACCCACAGGAGAGGTCATCCATGTGCCCCCTGTCTAGTAGCACAGTCACGGCAGGTCAGGGCCATTCTGATCCAGCTTACGATGAGTTAAGCTTTCACGTCATTTTCCTCCTGAGAAGCATACCTGTGGCTGTGCAGAAGGAGCCAGAAGGGGCAGTGGACAGAGCAGGTGGTCCCACTGTGTACTGGTCGCTCTGGTGACTTGCTCATTGGGTCACTGCTGTTCCATATGTCTTTCTGTTGCTTGTTTCATCTTTTGGATTTGATCCTATGGATATTTCGATGATGGTAGAACTTTGGGTTCACCTGAACATCCAACAAAACACTCTCCAGGCCCCTGCACAATATTACATGAATCTATTTGCAAACAGGTGATTTAAATAACCAACCTCATGTAACAGCTAATAGGTGGCTCAGAATGGGTATGAGTCGTTCCACTTAGAGGAAACGTAAAGTCACATATGCAAACAGACTTTAAGAAAACAGACAAGGGGTGCCTGGGTGGCTCAGTCGGTTAAGCGTCCAGCTTTGACTCAGGTCATGATCTGTTTGTGAGTTTTAGCCCCACATCAGGCTCTGTGCTGACAGCTCAGAGACTGGAACCTGCTTTGGATTTTGTGTCTCCCTCTCACTCTCTCTCTGTCCCTCCCTCACTCATGTTCTCTCTCTCAAAAATTAAAAATTAAAAAATTAAAAAAAAGAAAACACAAAAAGTTTGGTTTTGTGAGTTCTACCAAGTGTGCCCAATTTATCTTTTGGCACTTAAAATATTTAAATTAGAAACATACAGGGGTGCTTGGGTGGCTAGGTCAGTTAAGTGTCCAACTTTGGCTCAGGTCATGATCTCACCATTTGTGGGTTTGAGCCCCACATCGGGCTCTGGCTGACAGCTAGCTAAGAGCCTGGAGCCTCTCTTTGATTCTGTGTCTCCCTCCCTCTGTGACTCTTCCTTGCTCATACTGTCTCTCTTTCTCTCAAAAATAAATAAGACATTAAAAAAATAAATTAGAAACATATAATGAATTTCGGTTTGGGTAAATCACCAAACACTAATTGAGCACAGACTGTTTTTTTAGCTCTATTTATAGATTTGTGGTACAGGCTGAAAATGTACATTTAAAAAGTACCTATCTTTAGATCTTTAAGGCATTTAAAGTATTGCATTCCCTGAATGTGTCCACAATGCAAATTTAATTTTGACTGGCAATACTTCGGAAATCAAAGATGGATACACCTTATTTTAATTGAGATGAAAACTCAGTCTGAAGCCTTAAAATTCTACAGAGGTAATTTAGGCTGCCATTAATGAAGTTTGTACCAATTGTAACATTTTCTCTATAAGGGATGATTCAAGCCCAGAAACTATACTTTATTTCATTCAGTCTAAATGTGAGCCCTTTCACCACTTCATGCACCATTAAGAAAAAAAAATGCTACCAGTAAAATTATGACATGATGCCTCCTTGTCACTTAAAATTTTATTTATTTTTTTAAATTTTTTAAAGTTTTATTTATTTTTGAGAGAGAAGGAGAGACAGCATGAGTCGGGGAGGGTCAGAGAGAGAGGGAGACACAGAATCTGAAGCAGGCTCCAGGCTCTGAGCTAGCTGTCAGCACAGAGCCCAACGCCGGGCTGGAACCCACAAACCCACAAACCGTGAGATCATGACCTGATCCAAAGCCGGATGCTCAACTGACTGAGCCACTCAGGCACCCCGTCACTCAAAATTTTAATGTATACATTTTAAAGAGCTCTTTAAGGCATATTTAGATAAAGATTTTAATGTATGTGGCTTTTTGCATGGATATGTGTGTGTATGTATACAATAGTACACTGATAAAGGCACAGCTCAAACGTCACAGAATCTGCCTTATCTGGGTGTTAACTCGGAGTCATTAATGTGGGACAGACTGGTTTCTCCCATCGAGAGCATGGAAAATGCAGCCTTTTGTGAACGGCTTCCCTACGGTCAGAAGGTCAGAATACTCAGTTCCAAACCCCTTCCCCTGGCTCTGCACATCTCAACCCTGGCTGTGTCTCCGAGTCTTAATCTCCCAGCAGGTGTCAGCAAAATATTTTCAGACAGCAGCCTTTCCTCCAAGGTCCTGTGTTGGAATTCTCTAGAAAAACAGAACAGACAGGAAATAGATAGATACACAGAGATTTGTTACAGGAAGTGGCTCACGTGATTACAGAGGCGGAAGTCCGTCCCTTCACCTGCCGCGTGTGAGCCGGAAGCCCGGGCCAGGGGGCGGTGCTATTCCCCCCCCCCTCCAAGACCGGAAACTGAAGACCGGAAATTGGGGGCTCCAGTGCAGAGCCCGGGAGAAGGATGCTTCCGCACAAGGAGACAGAGCCCCGGCCCTTCCCTGCCTCTCTGCCCTCTCCCGGCCTCACCTGGGCCGGTGACCCCGTCTGCACCGGGGGACTGCCGTCTCCACTCGGTGCTGCCGGCTTCCGGAAAGAGCTTCACAGACCCCGCCGGTGGTGCTGGCCTGGCCGCTGCTCGGTCCTCCCCAGCCCAGCCGCCTGGACGCCCGAACTCCCCCTCGGAGGGGCGCACACCTTACACAGCACACGCCTACCTGGCGTGCCGCCTGGAAAAAACGCGGGTCGGGCTTGCGGCGTGCAGGTGTCCGATGACGTCAGAGCGCTTTCACAGAGCTCGTTCCTCGCTTTGCAGAGACACACCCTTGACGCCAGCGAAACGGACTAGGGCTTCATTTCGGGTGATGACTGGCCAGCCTCACGTGGTTCCTCAAGTTTGAACACGTTCCCTTGCCCTTGGAGGCAGAGCTCAGAGGATCTGAGTGTTCTCTCCTTTCTGCAAGCGGTAAATATTCTAGATCTTTATTTTAACAATGACAGCAACAAATTCAGTCTTCTGACCAGAGTTCTTACGGATTCTCAGTTTGGCTGCGATGGTCACCCGGAAGCCCTTGTGGACACATCCTGAGTCTCAAGCTCTGTGTCACGCTATCAAAGATCCTGTCTCCATGTGGACAGTGGGTGCTGGGGGTGGGGCGGGGGCCTCTGAGCTCCCCTCGGGCCCCTGTGGGCTTGTCACCCACCCTGGCCTCCCCCTTACCACCTGTCTCTTAGTCTCTGTGCCCAGTGCCCTTTGTTAGCATGAAGACGTAACTGGAAATTTCCTATCAAGCTCTGGAGACTTTAATTAAACGTGGTGAAGAAATCTCGAAAACTTAAACCCTTCCTCGTGGTTATTTTCATTCTGGACTCAAAATCGTTTCCGTCCTGACCGCCCTTCCTCGGAATAAAAAATCCGAGGTCTTTCCTTGCGCAGGTGAGTCTGGGAATCTGCTGCTGTGGATTCTAGCACTCGCCCTGTCCAAGCGGATTTCCATTCTCAGCTCATCATCCTGGCCCCCCACCCCCACCAGCGTGGGGGGGGGGGGCGCTGAGTTCCTGCGCTTCCCGTCTGAAGCCTGAATCTGCAAGGTTAAGCATTTGGTTGGAGTTTAGGAATTATCGCTCGGGCTGCTGAGAGAAGTCGGCGTTTGGTTATCAGGGCGCTAATAGGAGTTTGTGATCTGTCGGAGGTTTAGCCGTTCCGTGGGGGCGGCCTCACCACGGGGCTCCTGCATCGGGGCTTATGGGAGAGAGGGGAAAAGAAAATGTAGAGCAACTGTAATTTGTTCCAGACGATGAGCTGTGCTGTGCAGCGGCCTCACACCTGATTATGTAACCTGGATGCCAGAGGGTACTGACTCCGGAACGCCAGGCAGGCGGTGAGGAATCTTCAAGGAACGTAGGAAAATGGATTTCTTGAGCAGGGACTGAAGTTAAGCTGCTGCAGAAATGCTTTCCCTTTGCTGACCGGCTGTCCAATCCTCTCCTTCCAGGGGAGGGGGAAAGGGGACAGTCTGTGGTCCTCCTGGACCCAGAGAAATACCTGGTGTCGCCCCAGGCGGACGCCGTCCCGTGGCTCCATGCACACGGGGTCTGCTGCCGCAGGGTGGTGGCCTCCTGGGGTCCCCCTCTCCCCAGGGAGTGGGGAGGGCTCACAGCCGCTGTGACAGACACCAAGGTGGACCAGCGGGCCTCACGGAGTCCCTCCAGGGAGACACACCTCCCCTGTGACTGTCCCTCTCATGAGCTCAGACAGGACTGCAAGGCCAGCCTGGAGTGGCCCAGGGCCTGCTTCCACATCCTGTCGTTTCCTAGTGGAATTCCCGTTCGGCTTTGGCCTTTGAACCTTTTTGTTAACATCTGTGTGAGGAATGTTTTATGTCTGTTTGAATGGTTTTAGTGTTAACGTGCTTTCATATTTTATTTTTTTAAATTTGTTTAAAGTTTATTTTATTTTGAGAGAGAGAGACAGAAAGACCCAGAGAGAGGCCTGGAGAGAGAGAGGAAGAGAGAGAGAATCCCAAGCGGGATCTGACAGTGCAGAGCCCAGCACAGGGCTTGAACCCGTGAACTGTGAGATCACCACCTGAGCTGAAATCAATAGTTGGATGCTTAACCGACTGAGCCACCCAGGCACCCCTGTATTTTAAATATTATAATTGTGAAACATTTTTCTTCTTTTGTAAGATATGCCAATATCTTACAGTTTTTTTGTATCATATGCATTCTTATACTTTTAGTTTCTTTTTTAAAAAATTTTTTAAATGTTTTATTTTATTTTTGATACAGAGAGAGACAGAGCATGAGAGGGGGAGGGGCAGAGAGAGAAGGAGACACAGAACTGGAAGCAGGCTCCAGGCTCTGAGCTAGCTGTCAGCACAGAGCCCAATGCAGGGCTCGAACCCACGAGCGTGAGATCTGACCTGAGCCGAAGTCGGAGGCTTAACCGACTGAGCCACCCAGGCGCCCCACTTTTAGTTTCTTATATATTGATTAATAGCAGGGTCACTAGCATAATGTTTGTTTTGTTTCTCATGAGACTTTCTCCCTCATAATTCTGGTTTATTTTACCTTTTACTTCTGTGTAATTCAACTGGAACATACTTATTTTATGATTTTTCTTATTTTACCTGGGATTAGTACTATAATTTAGTGAGGACTGTAGGATTGCTTTACCCATCTCACTCACACCTTAATGTCTGGCTGTGTCTCTAAGGAACACTAAGTGGTTTCCAAAGCCAACGTGTCCTGCAGGTTGGAACCCAGCAAGGTACACAGCATTTGCTGTAAATCACTCAGAGGGTCGTCTACCTGCTGAGAAAATAGTACAACCAGCTACAGTTTCTGCAAAGGATTGGAAAAGAGAGAAGGGGGTTTAGACAAATTGTCAAGCTTTATTCAACATTGTAGATGCCATTTTTTCTCTCAGACTTAAATCTTAATTAAAAAAAAGGTTTGTATGTTTATTTATAATTGAGACAGAGAGAAACAGAGCATGAGTAGGGGAGGGGCAGAGAGAGAGAGGGAGACACAGAATCTGAAGCAGCTCCAGGCTCTGAGCTGTTAGCACAGAGCCCGACATGGGCCTCGAACTCACAAACCGCGACATCATGACCTGAGCTGAAGTCGGACACTTAACCAATTGAGCCACCCAGGCGCCCCCTTAAATCTTAATTCATTTGCTCAATTATTGGTTTCTAATATGCAAGAAATGTCACAGCTACACAAGTGAATAAAGAGTAGCGATGTTTTGGGCAGAAGGAGTGGTAGGCTCTCAGTGTAACCTGGGATGACAGCCATCAACCCACAATCAGCACGCGCTGAGACCTGTGTGCACACACACGTTCCACAGTCTTTGGACACGCCGGTATCCAACCTGGTGACCCGGGAAGACTAGAATGCCTACAGAGGAAGGCAGCAAGAATGATGAGAAAACTTGGAATTCCATCAAATATGGACTTTGAGAAGGACTTTGATATTTTTAATATGGACATGGGGTTGCATAGCTTTCTCTGAACACCTGTGGATCTGTTGGGTACGAGATCTGGGTTTAAACTGTGTAGTCACAGGGGAGGTAAAAGATCCGTGGGTGAGAGTCACAGGGGGGCAGATGTTAGCACGGTGTTGAGGGTAAATGTCCAGCAAGTCAACCTTCATTACCTTAATGCCAAATGTAACGCTGTCCCGGGGTTCCTGGTGCACCTGCACGTCGCTGGAAGGATGCAAGCATCGTCCCCAAGGGGCGCCCTGGCTTTGCTGAAGAGGCTTCTGCCCAGCTCTCTGAAGGTCCCCCCGACAGTGGGGTCATGGTGGCTTCCTCCGGGCAGTCACCTGTCCCCTCTGCAGAGAGCTCTCTCTGGTGCTGGACTCCCCCAGCCCCCCGAAGGCCCGCATGCCTTGCTGCCCCGGACTGGGCTACCAGTTAGGCTCATGTCAACTCAGCCCCACCACACAAGTGCGGAAGAGGAGAGAGCTGTGAAGACCGTCCCCAATCTTGCTGCACAGGGAACCGCGGGCCCCAAAGGGGGCAGAGCGAGGTGGGTTTGCAGAGGAGAAATGATAAGTCTGCCTGGAGGTGCAGAGAAGGCTCCTGGATTGTACAGAACTGAGGGGACATAACGGACAAGCAGCTTTTCTGGAGCAAGAGAAGCAGATTTAAATCTGAGGTCCAGGCTGAGTTCTTCGTGTTTCTATCTGGAAGTCTAAGAACCTCTGCCATGAGACTTCATGCCAACTGGCGGCTCACTTTTTATCAACTATGTTCTGGGTTCTTCTAGGCCGGCCCATCGCTGGGCCTGCTGGCGGTTTAGCATGTACGCCTCTGTCGTATCCACCAGGACTTCTCTGCCATCCTGAAGTAAGTCCTGTCAACCAAGTGCTAACAATCGGAAGATGAAAGTATACAGATCCCTTGAGTAAAATCTTCCTACCATATTTTCCTCTGAAAAATAACTTCCTGTAACCTTGGGGGTTTTCATTCATCATGACCCTCCTGTCCCTTTTGAAATTCAACAGACTGGATGGATAAACCTAAAACAAACTAAGCAAGCAAAACAAAATACTGTTATTAATTTTTCTAAAAGCATCCTTTATTTAGATACCAAAGAAGAGAGATCCTATCTCTAGACGTTGGCCACTATTCTTTCTCTGTAGATCTCAATGTTGAGATAGATGACAGATCGGAAGCTAGCCAGATATGGTAGGTGGGCAGGTAGATAGACAGATAGATAGGTGTGATATGATATGATATGATATGATAGATATTATAGATAAATATATATATGATAGATATGAGAAATAGATTGATATGGTAGATATGATATACAGATAGATAAATATGATAGATATGATAGCTAAATAGGTCTACCTATGCACCCACTCATGATGTGACCAGCACAGGAAGGGATTTGGGATGGGCTGTGCAGGAGAAGGAGAGGTAAGGAGAGGGAGAGGAAGATCGGTGTGAGAAAACGCACATTCTACCACTTAGCTGTCTGAATTGCTTAATCCTTGAAAAGATCAAAGTCTTCATCCCTCAATGAGAAATAACAAAGAAAAGTCTGATCATGTCATTTAGTACAATATATCATCGGCCCCAAACAACGATGCTTCTTCTGTTCTGTGCCTCGGGATTATGACAGAAGGTTACTTTCACCTTGACTTCATGGTCTCCAAGGTAGCAGGATTGGTTCAATGACAGAATGTAATACCTTTCCTGGGAAAGAGAATTGTGGGGGAGGGAGATACTTACTTAAAAAGTTAGCAGCTAGAGTCAGCATGCCCTGTAGGGGGAAATGAGGGAGCAGTCACACCAGATTGTCCTGTGTTCCAAGAAGTCTAGTCTATGACTAGACCGTATCATTGGCATTTATCTGAGCCCCACAGTCAGTGCAACTTTAGGCATTTTAAATGCTGCCCACAAGTAGTTCATAGGGCTCGTGTCGTATATATATTTCAGAGAATTAAGCAAAATATGGAAAGTCCAGGTAGATTAGTTCCTAGCTGTATTGATTTCCTGTTAAAATGAAATTGAAATCATATAAATACTTGTCCTCCTCGCAAGCGTCTGAGGCAGTCCTGCTGCCCAGCTCGCCGAAGAGCTTGCATTCAGCCACAGGTCCTGAAAAGGTAGAAACTTCTTGGTACCATTCTCTCCCTTTGCCTCGCGTCCTATGTATAGTCCGGATATTTAGTTCTGAAGCCCTAACAGAGCTCTGCTCTTAATCTTTCCGCATTGTGACCACTTTAGGAATCTGGTGCAATATAAACATAAAACACCTGATTTGCTTCTAAGTATTTGGTTATCATAGCCATCACAGAAAAACACCTAGATGCAAAATATATAAAGGAAAGTCTCTCTCTCTCTCTCTCTCCCTCTCTCTCTCTCTCTCTCTTTTTTTTTTAGTAACAATTTCCTGGAAACTTGAAATAAAATAAGGCCATTCAATTAAAACTAAAAGTAAGCTTTGGTTTTGCTCAACAGTGGATTCCAATTTTGAGAAGCAGCCTCTGGCCCTGAGCCTGTGTCACGTTTCCCATCTACTTCTTTTCTGCATGGTACCTGATGCTTTGATGGTAACTAATGCTGAAAACATGGCCTTCCCGTGGCCGGGAGTTGAATTAGAGTATCCACAGTTGTTGTTTTTCCTCAATCAGGCTTCATCGATAAATCCCACAGTTCCAGAAGTCTCTCCTGATGTACTTCGTCAGCCTTATTCCCTTACTCTTGAGTCCCAGAGCATGAGCTAGGCAAGGGCTGCCTCTTGATCTTGTTGAAGTTTGCAAGAAAAATAACACACGGCTATTTTAGGTGGTTTGTTCTGTAAAAAAAAAAAAGCCTTCAGAAGAATTTTGCTCTTTTATTCAACAGTCTGAAGAATTCAAATTACAATTTAAAGGCAAATTCCAACCTCGGATTGAAAAGCAATGCTGCCTCTGTGTGTAATCTTCTGCTTTAGAGCTGCCTTTTCACTAAAGGAATTTATACATTTTTGTTTGTTTTTAAGCGTCAAGCTGGACAGCGGCTGCAGCGTGTCCAACTGGAAGGCTTATTGATTCGTGCAGCCAAAGATGTTCTCTAGGTAAGTCTCCGTGGATGCGTTCTGCTTGTCCAACTGTGCTCAGAAACTATTTTCTTAAAAAATGGATTTTTTAAAGAAAGATCTTATTTTTCCTAGTCTTGGTAAACTTCTTCAAAAGTTGACGGTTCAAGTTCATGAGGTATTTCTGGTTCACCCTCTGGAGGGGGCACTGAATTGTTTCCAAGCGTCATCAGGAATTCAGTCGTGAACGCAGAGCGCCGTTACTTACTCGCCGTGTGACTCTGGGGAAGAGAAGACAGTTAAACCTTACTTTACTTTTCCATAGGTTTGGGGTAACAGTGAGACCTTGCCCACAGGGTTGTAGTGAGGACTTACACATTGGACCTCCAACAGGGCTTAGCCGAGCATTTGGTACATATGCGTTCAATAAGTATGAGCTACTGTTTCTGTTACAGGTGGGCACAGTCTAGTGTAGAAAACAAGGAGCCAAAAACACTGGATCTTTATCCCTAAATAACAAGATCAAGGCCTAGGATGCGAAGCAGCTCCGATTACTCGATCTGGACCCAGGTGTCCAATCCTCCTCCTTTCTCAGATAACAGCCATGCGATTTCTAACGGGACCGGAAATCAAGAGTGTCCACGCATTTTTCTGAGCAAGTCTGTGGTTCTGCTAAATTGTTGATTGGCAGGTGCACCTACCAGTTCTTTTGTCTTCAAGGAAATATCTTAAATTCCATGAGGGGTGACGTTGATTGACAGAGACACTGGTTCAGCTTTCTTTCTCCGCCAAAAGCCACAGGAGAGCTTGACCTTCTCCAGGGCATGTGGCTTCACCAGGGTCTCTTGAACTATGTGTACCTCCTTTGCCTGTCAACTTGACCAGTGACTTTAAAGGGTGCACTTACTGCCTTTGCAGACTAACATTTCTTTCTTCTCCAAAGGAAGACCCCTGGGTCTGAAATAAGCAAATTCTGGGTGTTGACTTCACATTTACAGGGCTAAGAATTTCGCTACACGTGAGGCTCTAAGATTGTCATGTCAGATTCTTCCTGATGGTGAAATCCAGGAGTAGATTCGTGGTGTTATAAATGTCACTCTCAGGCTCTCTGCGCCTGTGTGCTTGTGGTGGCTGAAAATGCAAACGCGAGAGAGAACAGAGCGGGTACATTTGCCCCCTGCAGAATAAAACCCTATTCGTTTTGTAAAAAGGTGGTGGTGACGTGTGGGAAGCCAGGAGTGGGATGAATCAGTCGTGGCGATAGTGCTCGGGGGAGTCTACTGGGAAACCCGATGATCTTGGACAATTGTCCTTCCCTGATGCTGAGTGTCTGACGGCAAAGCCCCAGTGAAGTGGGACCTTGCTGTTTCTTTCTGATTTCCTATAGTGAATCTTCATAGTCAAAGTTTTCTGTTGTCGCCACATCCCTGCTCACCCCCGCCCCCCAGTGTCAATGGCAACATTGCCTCCTTCGGTGTAGACTTCCTTGTGCCCTTTGCTGTGTTTGACCCCCCTCCACTAGTGGAGGGAACTTGTCCATCACATTTCCCCAATTCTTGCTCTGTGATGCCTTCTCTAACTGGATTAACTGGGTAGTAGAGTTTATTCCTCTTGCCCAGCATGTCACCCCAGGGTACCACCGATGGGCCCATGTACAGTACCCTCCTCCAGGGGGGAGAGCATTTCTGAGTTGAAACTTTTCCCTGTTTAAAACTGTCTTCTCTGCACGCAGCCTCCAATGTGCCTAACAATCACGATTAACCCTGAATCAGTAAAGAATGAGAATTTAAAGTATTTCATGGGTATCTAAAGGAGGCAGCACAGTGTGGTAGAAATAATATGGGCTCTGATGTTTCCGTAGGTTTGGCCCAGGTCATTCCTTATACCGCTTAAATATCGCGTTTCACGTTTGGTGGGGAAGACACCAGCTATCAGGGTTGCTTTGAGGATTATGCCATGTGAGATGACGTAACGGCATTTATCAAATATTTACATGTGTACTTGGGTACGTATATGCAGCGCACGTGTGAGCCGTGTGAGTGCACTGAGATGTGGAGTTTTTGAGTAAATACAGGACATACTGTAAATATATCTTCTCTTTCTCATGATTTTCTTAATAGCATTTTATTTTCTCTAGCTTTCTTTATTGTAAGGATATGGCATATAATACATATGACATACAAAATATATATTCACCCATTGTTTATGTTAGGGCTGTCTTCTGGTTGATAGTAGGCTATTGGTAGCTAAGTTTTATGGAGTCAAAAGTTTTATGTGGATTTTTTGGCTGTGTGGGGGGAGGTTTGGTGTCCCTAACCCCTGGGTTCAAGGTCAACTGTGTATATTTTTACATGCAAATGGTATATATTTATGCATATATGTGCACACGCCTATACACACTCACACACACATACACATATATATAAATGATTTGAAGATTACACGAGAACAAATATGCAGGTTAAACACACAAGAGCCAGGAAAATGCCTTCATTTCACAGTTGCTCTGGCAGTGGTTTTGCCCTGTGCCCACGTGCCGTGTGTTGACGGGCCGTTTGGGTCTGCGTTCGCGTGCTGTCTGGTTCTGCCTGGACTTTTCCTTTTCCCTTCCTTCTCTCCCTTCACACCATTCGGGATGATTGTAAGGACCGAACAAGGGTTTAGTTGACTGAAAGGGTGGAACAGATGCATATAGACTTTAACTTGTCTTCTGTAAACCTCCATCTCCTTGTCCTTCTGACCTCCCCTCCTCTGTCTGATGCAGGGAAATTCTGGAAAAAATACAGATTAGGAAGATGTGTCCACAGTTTCCACATGGTTATAAAAATTGCGAACATATATGTATATCTGTGTTACACGTGTTTGCATTTTGAATAGCATGGCCCATGGGTTCACAAGCTATTTGCCAGAAGTCGATTTTCCATGTGTGGCTTGAAACCTGGGTGTTATGTCCAAACTGATGACTGACACATCTTCTCCATTTGGTTAACAGACATTCTCAAAAGGTACTGGCAAGTTCTCTGTTTTCCTAATGGGACAATAATCACAAATTTGACTCATTCAAGAAGAGGTCACCTCCGTGGAAAAACTAGGATGAGCTTTTTTCCCTATGCTTCCAGAAGGCTTAGAGTTACATTTAAAATTGCTCTGGTCATTAAAGACAAAATAAATACAGTTTTCTAAAATGTACGTCAAATTCCATGAGTGAAAAGTCTCTGCAGATGCGTGAGGAATCTTGTAGATGCTGACTTTTGGCCTGTGTGGTCACTTGGAGAGCTCATCCCCAGCCCAGGGGACCAGCCCGGGTACTCTAATTCAGCGGGCTGGGGAGACCCTGTTCCTATTTCTGACAAGCACACTTGTCCTGCGCGTGCTCTGGTGGGAAGATCTAACGTTGGGAATGTCGGTCTATATGTGGACCATTTTGAGATTATGATTAAATATCTAGACAGTCCAATGCCAACAATCCACATGTGCATCTGTGATTTTGTGATTGATAATAAGGTGACTCCATTTGGTCTTTGTTCCATTTGTGGCACACAGCTCCCCCACCCCTTGGAATTTTTTGAACAATGAGAATGGAAAAGGTGTCTTTTGTTATGTTTATTAGTGACTCTGGGTGCAGCTAGTTGCCCAGGGAGCCAGCCAGGTGTGTGGGGGTGTTGGTGGTTGGAGTTTGGTCCCACCTGGAGAAGGGATGGGGCTGGAGCCTGAATCAATCACCACCAGCCAGTGATCGAATCACCCATGCCTACGTGCTGGACTGGGTTCTGAGAGTGGTGCCCCCACGCAGGGGATGGAAGCTCCTGGTCCTTCGCCGGGACCCTGCCCTGGGCATCTCTTCCACCGGGCAGTTCCTGGGTGCTGTCATTTCATAATGAACTGGTACTCGGGTCAGTCAGTCTTTCCAGAGTTCTCTGAGCCACTCTAGCAAATTGATCAAACCCACGGAGAGAGATCTGGTCACCAGCTGGGTGACAGCCTGGCCTTGCAATGGCCATAGAAAGTGTGGTGGACAGTGTTGTGGGACTGAGCCCCTAACCTGTGGGGTCTGCCGCCATCTCCGGGTGGCCAGTGGCAGAGCTGAGTTGAATTGTAGGACACCAGCTGGCCTTGGAGAGCTGCTTGGTGGTGTGAGGACCCCCTACTGGAATTGTACCAGGACCATGCATCTCTGTGAAACGGCCCCTTCCAGGCTCAGAGGATCTCCTCGTAAAAAGTTGCTGAGCTCTTCCAAAGCCTCGTGCTTATGCCACGGTCGCTGTGACCTGGCGCAAGGAGAGACCAGCTGGCTTCGCCAACCAACGTCCAGGATTCTGTCTTGCAGCGAAAATGGAGAAACTCTGCTATGCTAACTTGTGGTTAAATTTTGACGTTGTTGATTCGTTGGCCTAGATCTGCTGGCCATTTTGTACTTTATTCAGGGTCGGCTTCCCAGGGCAGTAGCGTAAAAACCCCTCTATCCCAAGCTCCTGAACGCATGCTTCTGCTGGTGCCCACCTGCCTGTCCCTCTCCTGGCTTTCCCTGATTGGGTCTTTCCCGCAGCTGGGAGCTAGCATCGCCCGGGTAGGAGCCACAGAAGTGTCCGCGCCAGCTTATCTTTAGAGGGAAATTCTTTCTCAGAAGCCCAGCTAACACCAGCTACTCGGAGCCCCATGGCACTGAATTCTGGGTTTGCAACTTTAGTTTAATTCAGTGTGTTTTTCATCTGCACACTAGGAACTGAGATACATTTGGAATAATACAGCTGAGCTAGTAATGATTCCCGGAGTCTGCCCCTGTGGGGTCCATCCGCAGAGCAGCTTACTGAGCTGTGGGGGTGGCACCTCTGAGACCCCTCCGTGGGCCTGTCCTCACACGGTGTAAACCCTGCATCTTGCACAAAGTGAGAGAGAACCAAGTCCGTGTGTGTAATGACAGGGCTGGTCAGGCACCACGAGCGAGCAGGATGGCGACTGGGGGAGGTCACAGCACGCCCCTGGCTCCTGTGTTGGCTTGCTCCGAGTACCCGGCCCGTCTGTGTGTAAACAACCCTAAAAGAGGATGTGGTGTGTTTCTAAGCATTTAGAAGAGCCAGTAACTCCGTCTAAAAGCCGTTGTTCAAGACCCAAATATTAGGGAGTCAGTTGGCATTTCTAGAGCAGTTAGGTGACTGGGTTTTTGCCTAATCATTTCTACGATTCATCCTAAGCAAAGGCCAGTCTATGTATTAATTGCGGTTACAGTTAGTTCGAAATTTCTGACCAGCCTTCATGCCCTCATGACACTGACCAGCACATCAGTGGCTGTGCAGTTGGGCCTTCAGAGGTCCCCTTCCCGGCAGGCCCTCCGCTCTCAAAGCCCCGCCTCCCCGATGGTCTTCCCGGGATTGCCCCGCCCTGGCGCCTTGGGTCTAGACCATCCAACTAGGGAGGCTGTGCATGGCTGTGGACGACTCGTGGATACATGGGGAGGGCTTCAGTGAGCAAAACGACACACCCACCCTCTCACACACTCACACCTTAACAGGAAAAGTACTGAATAACTAAATGCATGGCTTTTGTTCATACCCCGTCGCCACAAAACCCACCGTAGGCATGATCGCGTTTTATGTCTGGCTGATGTCCAGCCCAGGGACAAAGTGGTTGCACAGGGCATATCCAGGGTGAAGGGCTGTGCCGGCTGCTGTGTGTGGCACGTACCACACGAGTCTCTGGAGGCCGGCACAGATCTCCCCTGGGCCTCTCTCTCTGGCGTCTTTAGCCGGGGTTCTGAGGAGTTCCGTGGGATTCTATGCACGAGTTCGGTAATGAAATCCAGATTTGCGATCCCTCTTGCCGCAGTCTCCCAAAACGAACGCCACACATCTGGCTCAGTCTCTGAGATCTGCTGTCCTCACCGCCACCCCAAGTGCCTCGGCTCAATGCTACGTTTCTAGGACAGCAGAGAGATGATGGGCATCCATCAGAAAATCAGATGGCGACACCGGCTCAGTATTGTTTTCTCTGCCGTATAAAGTTTTCCTCTTATCACACAACACCAGCATCAGCTCATGCGCAGGTGCGGGCGGGGTAATATGTCTTCCTGGTTACTCGGTTACTCGTTGTGCCGGCCTTTCAAATATACCCGCCCAGTGTTGTTGCGAAATTGATTTCTTTCTTGTTAACAAAATAGGTTATTTTTGCGCTGATTAAAAATCACAAGGGAATTGACTTTGTAACTTCAATGAAAATGGTTCAAGAGTCCGTCAAAGACCCTGGTGCTCCATGTCACTGCGGTAAAGACAAACGCATGGAAGTTTCCTGGTCAGCGCCATCCTCCTGCGTGGGACGGAGGTGGGGCTGCAGATGGGCCTTCGCAGAGATGACACCGTCTGTGGATTTTCAGGACTGGCTACTTGGAAACAGCCAGTTAATTTCCACAAAGCCAGTCAGTATCCTCGGTATCAGTCAGCTGTCCTCCAAGGTGTCCGTTTTGTGTTCTGGTTTTCCCTAAAGTTTCCCCAAATGGTGGGTGAAGAAACCTTTCTAATATACATAAAAACCAAATTGTAAATTAGGGAAACGGCTGTTTGGATTTAGGGCCTTAGTGGATTTCCACCCCCAATTCCAGTGCGGTAGGAAATCTGCTGGATGAGAGCAGGTATTAACTATTTCAACCCCGTAAGTGTATTCAGGCCCTCCTGAGTATTAGTGTGGGCCGCTCGGTCTCTGCCATTGGCCAGAAGTAGACAATCAAGTACAAATAAATCGGTGCAATCACTTTCTCGTCCCTGTGAATTGCCTGGTATCTGCTAACACTGCGTGTGCATTGCCTCATGTGTGCATCACAGAGCCTTGTGTGCTGGACACTCCCGGCACCCGGGCTTAGGGACGCTGGACAACTCACCCCAGGTCACACTGCCTCTGAACTGAGAGATGATTCACAAAGACCTCACACGCTTGGCCATCCACACCTTCCGAGATGTTCCAGGTTCTCAGGTGGTATTTCACAAACCACAGGTATTTCCCAAAGCCGCCACAGCATGGCTGTCGGATTTCATCTATAGGCAGGAATAATTTTTGAAAGAACTGCGGATACATGGGCTTAGAGGAACTGGTGTGACTGAACGGTGAGCCCCGAGAGCCCCCCATCTGGGGCACAGCAGGTGGAACCTGGCCTCCAGGAAGTAGGCGGGGCGCAGGATGCCATCAGACCAGCACCCCAGAATGCTGCTTTTGTACAAACAGAAGAAGCTGGAGTCCAACAGAGAGTGGCCAAGGGAATGCACAGTTCTCCTCAAGCAGCAGCCTGGTTCCCAAGGGGTGAGGGTTCTGCACGTCATGGCGTCCCTTCAAGGGAGCTGCACCCATCAGAGTCTAGGTTTCACTGAGGACGTTGGAAACTACAGCCCTGCTCACAGCCTGTTTTAGACTCAGAGCCGGGAGACCTGGGTCTGGTCCTGCCATTGGATGTGACGGCCACTTCATGTGTGTGCGATGGCCCCGCTGTCACCACAGGTGGCTGGCTGGAGCCCTGTGTTCCTTTTTGGTACGTCGGTGGCGTCTCTGATGCCAGGAGGGCTTCATCAATCCTACCCCTCAGTGAGATCGCCAGCAGAGACCATCCGTTCCTGGGCAGCCACTATGGCTTTGAAACATACCTATTAGACACTTTGTTTTTCATAGATTTTGCTTGAGGAGGAAGATATCACATATGTTATACCTTACATGGAAGAGTTATATATTTATAAGATATATAATGAGTATATGACATTATTACATACATATATGAACAGAATTGCTTAAGATATAAGCCACCTTAATAATCATTTACCCTGAAGGAGCTGATCACAAACTCTGTAACTCAGAACTGTCTCAGCTGTTAAAATATTCACCTTCCTCTCTGTTCAAAAGAAGAAATCCTAACCTATCCGATGACATAACCTCATTTCTTAAACAAAATGTGAATCTAGATATATTTCCAAAGCAACTAGGAGAAATTGTTTAATTTTTCATGTCCTCCGTGGATTTTTATCTATGATTTATCTAAACCCATCTACATCAAGACCAATTTAAACCTTGTTTCCTAAGAATGTACTCAATTTTGATAAAGGAACTCTCAGTCTCCTGAAAGAAAAAAGAAAGAAAGGAAACATGGTATGTGTACTTTAAATGTAATATAAAATATTTATGTATGTGATTACACACATGCGCACACATGTAACCTTACAGTGTTTGAGTTGTACGTCAGTAAAACAGACAGAGTGACTTCCTTCCCGAGAAAGGGAATTCATTGGTCCCCCCGGGGGAAGGCTCCAATATTTTCCTAGGGTACATGAAATAAAGGTAGATTGCAAAAGGTTTGGAAAACAAAACAGAAATATCTAGGAAATTCTGGCCCCCTTAACTACCTTCAGTTAAGATTGTACACGCGGGTGATTTATTTAGGATAGAAGACATGTGTCAGCTCTATTAATTACAGAGTAAAAGCCTGCTCCGTGGTTCTGAAAGGTTTGAATTCATTATGAGTCAGTTTGGGGGTGACAGGAATGGTCTGGGGGCCCGAGGAGGACGACCCCCCTCCCCAACTATTAGCACTCACTGCCGGTTTTCTCACGCTTGAAGCACAGCCCCTGCCTGCAGACAGGGACACATGCGTGTTTCCCACACAAACCTGGCAGATTCGGTTGCTAATTTATGTCAAGGAAAGCAGGGTACGCACCTGTAACCTACAGCAGGAGATGGGCACCTGGCAACCGAGGGAACGACAGCACGGATGTCAGCTGGTGCGTTTTAGTCCACGATCTTGACTCTGGTTGTTGGGAGAGAGGAAGGAAGAAACGACCCAGGACAGGGCATGTTGGCCGTCATGGGCGTCATCCCCTGTCTCCGACGGACCTCTTCAGGCTCCTGGGACCACTTGCTCGTGCCACTTCCCTTACAATGACCTTCTCTCATTTCTGGAAGCGTCTAGACGCTTTCTCCAGCACCGCCCCCCGTTATGACATGGAGGGCCCACCCCTCCCACGGTCTGGCTCTCTCTGGCCTGGACGGGGCTCCATCCACGGCTTTGGAGATCCAGCTTATGACCAGACCCAAGACGACAAACACAGTGATGGGTCTGGCTGGAGATGAGGCGGCTGCCGGTGTCCTGGGACTGACCGTGGAGACTCCTGTGGGAACTCCAGGGACGAAGGCCGGGTTCCCATTGGTCTGGGACTTTGGAACTGGAGACTTGCTGCATTCATTTCTTGGCGACCCTGGAGGCAAGCATGCTGGTAATAGAGAACCTACTGGAAGGAGATGAGAATCAGCTCTGGGGACTTCGTTTCGGCTCCTGCCTGATGTCAGCCTTTCTGGAACGTGACACAGCTCCCATTGCCCTGAGCCACGGCTTAGCAAACACAGCTGTGCTCTGAGTGTGCACACTGACCTCTTTCTGTCCCCTGTCCTCACCTGTGCCATTCCGTTTGCCTAGAATAGGGTCCACGAAGCGTCCTTGTCTTCCCTGGGAACTTCCCTTCCACACTTCCTCCGGGGGGCCTTCGCCCGTACACACTTTGTTCTTGTTTTGCTTTTTGAAAGCATCTTGGTTTTTTAAAGTAGGACTTCTCACAATTTTAGTAGGACTTCTCACAATTTTAGTTCAGTGTACAAATAATACCCCAGAGCCGAATATCTTGCCTACCGGGAAAGGAAGCCTGGCTTGCTCCAGTTAACAGAGGCTAAAGAAGGGGCGCCTGGGGGGCTCGGTCGGTTTAGCGTCCGACTTTGGCTCAGGTCCTGATCTCCCAGTTCGTGGATTTGAGCCCACGTCGGGCTCTGTGCTGACAGCTCAGAGCCTGGAGCCTGCTTCAGCTTCTGTGTCTCCCTCTCTCTCTGCTCCTCCCCTCTGAGCTCTTTCTCACTCTGTCTCTCAAAAGTAAATCAATGTAAAAAAACATTTAAAAAAAAAAAGAAAGGCTAAAGAAGGAAGAAAACAAACCAAGGGCAAGACTGAGTTCAGGGTCTATGGTCCCACCTCTTATTTGTAATCTGTGGCTCTTATGTTCAAGGCAGTGTCAGGAAGTCTGGTGTCAAAGAGGGTCCCCAGGGCCCCATTTGTGCTGGCAAGGCTGCTGGTGACAGTCACCTGTACCCTCCTGGGGTCTCAGCCGGACCTGAGGGTTACGTTGACAGAGGACAGATGGTTTATGTAATAGAAGGTTCACGTGACATGGAGCCTCATCCAGAAGCCAAGTCCCAGGGGGTGACGGAGCCCCAGTGCTTGTGTGGGGAGCACGGGGGAGGGGGGAGGAGCCCTGAGCCCTGGGGCTGGAGGGGTCTGTCTGTGCACACCTGTGGCCTCTCCCTGTCCTTCTCGAACAGGGAAGACGTCTTCCAGGCGGGGTTTTATCTCTGCTTCTGGGAAGAAGAAGGGAGGGTCACAGTGGCTTTCTTGAATCTGTTCCTTTTTCAAGTACCTTGAGCTCAAAATAAATTTTATGTCAAAGACACATTTTCTGAGGGATATGTCCAAGTGTCCTTCCCACAGAGATGCCTCCAGACAAGTGTGCCGCGCCGAGCTGGGTTTCGCTGGATCGGGACCTCCTCGGTCTGCTCTCCCGACTCCCGCTCCGTTTCCCTCTGGCCCTCGGTCTCCCTGTCTCTGCCGCGTCTGTCTCGCCCTCCCTCTCCTCTTCCTGCCTGCATCTGTCTGTCTGTTCCTCCCTCTCCCCCAGCAGCCCCTTCGGCCGAGCTTGTGGAAACACACAGAGGAAAGGAGAGGGGTCAAGTCCGCCAGGAGCCCCCTGTTCTCCGTGCTGCCTGTTCTGAACCGCCAAGCCCATGTTCTCAACCACGAGGCTGTGGAACAGGACAAAGTGCTGAAACGGCGCCCTGGCTCAGTCGGTTAAGCGGCCGACTTCGGCTCAGGTCATGATCTCGCGGTTTGTGAGCTCGAGCCCCGCGCCAGGCTCTGTGCTGACCGCTCGGAGCCTGGAGCTGCTCCGGATTCTGTGTAACTGTCCCTTTCTGCCCCTCCCCTGCCTCGTGTTCTGTCTCCTTCTCTCAAAAATAAATAAAAAACACTCAAATAAAAAATAAAAGCCCTGAAGCGTCTACACGGCCCCGTGCCAATGTTCGCTATGTCGCAGAAGCGGAGCGGCCCCGTGGCGCCCTGACCGGCGCACTCCACCCAGATGTGGGCCCCGGCCCGGAGGCGGGCACCTCCTTCCTGGCAGGTGGGAGACGGCGACGGGCAGCTCGTCTTCGAAGCCTCGCTTCACGATGACTGGACGACACTCCGGGCAGCGCCCCCACGGACGGGCTGGGGGTCCTGCTCCGGGCGCACCGGGCGGCCGTGCTGGGTGGCTCTGGCACCGGCTGTCCCCTGCGGTGCTGGGGCCCTTTGCCCAGAGACGGTGGTCCGGCGTTAAGGCGGGGAGATGTCAGAGACCCTCAGCGCCTGCAGGAGCCTTTCTTCCCAGAATTCTGGGGGTCAGCCAGGGAGCTTCGGGGGGCAGGTCTTCTCTCCGTCACTGGCAGAGGCTCACAGTTGCTTATGCTGTCGGATCTCAGAAGGTCAGGACAGCGAGTGAGAAGGCCGACTTTGCCTTCATTCATAAAATGCAGCGGATTTATCTTCTGCTCCAGAACTTCAAAATCTTTAAGGCAGTAGGACCTCTTTTTAAAAAATGTTTATTTGTTTATTTTGAGAGAGAGAGAGAGAGAGAGAGAGAGAGAGAGAGAATACTAAGCAGGGGAGGGGTAGAGAGAGAGGGAGAGAATTCAGCGCTGTCAGTGCAGAGCCTGATGTGGGGCTCAATCCCACAAGCCGTGAGATCATGACCCGAGCCACCCAGGCACCCCAAGGCGATGTCCTCGCAAGGTCAGAGATCGGGGTGAGGGGGCGAGGGGCCTGTCCTCAGGCTTGGTGCCCCCCCACCGCCCCTGCACCCTCCAGACCCCGACATCAGCTGCGATATCCGGGCTCTTTAAAACTAGAACAGCAAAGAGATCATGGAAGACAGTTGTCCAGGCAGGAAACTCTCCCCGGAACCTTCGGGAACTCAGGCCCATCAGCACTGTGGCCTCACCAGCTCGGCTCCCAGGACTCCAGGCCACAATTTCTGCTTCTCCCTGCAGTTTGGAGGCGGCCCCTCTTCTCACTGGTTTACTGCCCGGTGTTATGTTAACGAGAAGCCAGGCAAATGCACTTCAGTCGCCAGTGACTGGGCTGTGACAGGGTTTGCTCTGCGAGTGGAGCCCGGTCACCGTGAGTCAGCGCCTCTCGTGCCACCCTGTCAACGGCTTTCCAGTCTGGTCACCTCCGCCCGGGCCAGCCTGGCGCTATTTCAGGCTGGAGGATGGTGGGCTGGGTCATCAGCACCCCGGTTCCCAGAGCAGCTTACCTGGAAGGATATCATTCAAACTTGTGGCTTCTTTTACCAAATGCTCGATCCGGCGTCACGGGGGGTCCCATTTCCTTTCTCTGTTTACACACATGTGAGAGTCCCGGGGTCACCAAGAGGAGAGATGCTCCCTGCCCTTGTTTCCCTGCCCGTCAACACAGCCGGACGGCAGAACGTGGGGCCCCTGCCTGCCTGTGGTGCCCGGAGGCAGCTGCTTCTCAGCACAGAAAGGACCACAGGTTGGCGAAGGGGCTCAGGCAGCTGCCAGGGGACCAGACTGAGGAGGCTTAGTGCCCGAGGTACCGTGTGAACAGCCCAGGCTCCAGGCACTGGAGTGGAGTGGCCTTGACCTGGGAGAGCCCCCTGGGAAACAGCTAATCCCGGACAGCCCCCAGCCTTTCCCAGGTGCAGCGACCACTGAAGCCAGAGCCAATGAGCCAGGGGCTTGGCTTTGCCTCCGAGTCTTCTCTGTGAGCCCACCGCCCCAGCGCCCCACCCCAGAGCACCCCTCCACCCTCTGTTTCAGTCTGTGCTCAAGGGAATGTCCCTCAGTTTCCCTTGTCCAAAGGAATAGCAAGTTTTCAGAGAAAATCTGTGTCTGTGTTTGCTCACAGGGACATTCTGGCTGCCCACCTGTATTTATTTTTTATAATTTTAATTTTTTTAAAATTGTTTAAGTTTATTTATTTTGAGAGAGAGAGAGGGAGCAGGGGAAGTGCAGAGAGAGAGAGAGAGAGAGAGAGAGAGAGAGTGAGAGGAGGGAGAAAATCCCAAGCAGGCTCCATACTGTCAGCACAGAGCCCGATGAGGGGCTTGATCTCATGATCAGGACCTGAGCTGAAACCAAGAGTCGGTCACTTAACTGAATGAGCCACTAAGTGCACCCCCTTCGGCCACGCCCTTCAGAGGGTCAGGGCCAAGGTCTGCACTTGCTCCCTGTAGTTTGCCGCACAACTTCGGGGGGTGAGCTCTCTCGGTCTCTCTCCACGCAGCGTGGCTATGGCGGGACCCTTGCAGTCCCTCCTGGCTTCCTGGAGCCCCTGGTCCTCATTTCCCACCGGCGTGGCTCTCCGCGCGTCAGGCCACACCCTTCCAGAGCTGACCTTTGAGCAGTGTAGACCGCCTCTCTGTAGAACACCATCCTCGAGCCCTGGGGATCCCCGAAGTTCCCAGTCACACACTGTGGTCCCTCCGACGGCAGAGAACAAATCCTGAAACATCCCGAACGCCCAGCACCAGCTCAACACGCACCTCCTGACAGAGATTAACTTCCCTCTTTGAAAATTGAAAGTCATATTTTTAAAACTCTGTATTTATGATGGTAAACATGTATGAATGAGAAAAATTATTATTTTTGTCCAGAGTTGCTGACTTTTCAAAACTTTTTACTTGCGATAAATATGTCTGATTGAAAAAAATAGATTCATGTGCCCTCATCAGGTTGTTGATACCCTTGTCAATGGCATCAGCCTTTTAAGTTCCTTGATACTGGTTCCAGGTCATTTCCCACCTGCCTCTCTAGGGTTAGCTTCTCAGCCCCCCCGCTGGGGTTTTTCCTCTCTCCGTTCACCCCGCTCCTCACCCTGTCACAGTGGAAGCCACCAGGGCGAGTCCACCCCCACCTGCAGCCTTAATCCCTGTCGCTGTGCTGAGCAGCTCTTCCGGACGTCAGCACCCACTGCACGAAGCAGCTAGGAATTGTCCTGAAACTCCCGTGTCTGCATGTGGGCACGTACTCTAACCTGCTGTCTGTTACGTAGTCAGAGCAGTATTTCCAAATCCAGATCTCAGCATGTCTCTTCTGGCTCAACAGGCTGGGACAGACTCATACTGTTGGCAGCATCAGATCAGAGCCACAGGGCACGGACTACGGGCCCCTCTGGCCCACGTCTGGGTCTCTCTCAGCCCACCTTTGGTGATCTATGCTCTATTTGTTCTAAATTGTTTTTATTTCTCTTTCCCTGGAATCTGCATGCTCTCTTTTACTGTTGCACTTTGGAAAATTCCACCCTTTTTTCCTAGGAACAATCTTTTCCTCTTAGATGGTCCCTGGCTGCATTAGGTTCAACCTAGACCTCACCTCCTCCAGGGAGCCTTCTGAGACCTCCCATGTCCTTGTCTCTCTAGTCTGGAGGGGTGCCCCTCTTAGGTACCGATGAGACAGCAGGGGCTCGTGTTGACCTGTGTATTTGTATGAAAGCCCCCAGCCCCACTTAACTTCTACGGTTTTCAGAGAAAAGACCATTTAGACTGATTTAGCCACAGTGGGGTCAAGGTTATAGATTTTATTTTAAACAGTGTCTAAAGACAAATGTGGCGCCAAGCCAGACTTGGGGCACGAGCCAGCTGTGCAGATCCAAGGACCGACCGGAGGCACAGAGAAGGTGTGTCCTCGGCGGGCCTGCGAAACGTTCCCTTTCCTTTCATAGCAATGAAAGCACTTGCTTGTTAGACGATGAATCCAAGAATTCAGACCTGGAAGAAAGACTGTTTCCGTTACGTCCCAGTGTATTTACTAAGCCCTCAGAGGAAAGCATGGGGCCAGGAGGCGAGGTGCCTCTGCCCTTTCAGGAGGCTCAGAAATCAGCACGTCCTGTGACATGGGGCTCAGTCAGGTTCTGCTCTGCATAATCTCCCACGTGATCTCTCCGTGTGTCGGACGCTTCTTCCCCCACCCGTTAAAACAGTAAAAACACATTGTGCCCGTGGGGTGTGCAGTCCCACTCCCCGGTGAGCCGTGGGTGCATCCACAGGGAAGGCACACCCACACTGCCGCGTCTACACATCCTCCGGAGGGTGCGGGCTCAGTCCTGGGAGAGCGTGCAGAGGTCAGGACACAGCTCTTCAGAAAAGACTGGAAGGCCCTGAAGGGCGTAGGACTTGAGCTAACTTTTGAGTGAGGTTCAAGGAGACGTGTCTAGGGAGAGGTCAGAAAGTGCAGGCCGACTCTGGGCATCGGTGGAGAGAAGCCGGACGAGGTGGAGAGGAGCAGGGGTGCGTCTGGACCACAACGTGCACGGAGCGGAAGGTGGCATCCGGCTTGGACACGTGCTGCCGTCACTGGCCTGGGGGGCCGAGGGGACTGGGGGCAGGCTCTTTCAAAGTGAAGATGAAAGAGAACATCGAAAGGATTTAAACAAATGGGAAGAAATGGAAAGTCAGTATATTATTGCAACTTTATTCATCGACATAGAATTTCTTAGCAAAATGTTGTCTCCGCCTTCGATTTCAGGGAAAAGAAAAATCACACACCAGAGCAGCAACTTTCAAAGCTCACGACATGATAGAAGCAGGCATTGCGGGGACGTGTGGCTCCTCCGCTGCCCTCACAGGAGCCTGGGCTCCGTTGGTTAGACGTGGGGCCACCAAGTGTAGACAGTACGCTTCTGGAGTGTGACGATGCCCGCGACCGAGAAGACCCCAGGAAATCTTCCGATTGGCACCACCGGAATTCAGCACAGGCTTTAATTAGATCCAGAAACCATTTCTGGTTTCCAGCTAAGAACGCTAGTAATCATTAACTTTACCGAAAGGGGATTTGCTGCAAAGTGTAGTTGTGCAGACAGACAGACATCACCCACGAGGGCAGGGACCGATACCAGTGTGCGCTCGGCGACGGCCCTTTGTGTGGTTGTGGCCCAAGAGTGCGGGTCTGAAGACAGCCACACGCTGTGCTAGCGAAAGAGCAGGGGTAACTGTTGAGGCTGGTTTTGAATTATAACTGGACCGAAAAGCCTTTCAAAGCACGAAGTTCTTTTTCTTTTCCTCTAACTTAAAACAGGGCTGTAGTTTTTCACATTCGGTAAAAAGGATGCTTCGAGTCTTCGACCCAGAGCGCCGAGCGGTAGCCGAGAGCGCATTTTTAGAACTGATTTATGGGCCCCAGAAGGCCACTGAAGAAAGATCTCTGTGGCTCTCAGTGTCCTATTTTTTTTTTCTGAATTACTTTGTATCTGATTTAAACAGTTACAATTTTCAGCAGGGGATTTTGCATACAGATTGGGCACTGCTTTGAAACCTTTTTTCCCATGCATATTTCATGGTAAGTATCCTCAAACCCCAAAACCTCTCCGGAAAAAATATTCTGTCCCTTTGTGATTTGTTTAATAAACTGGAGGTAGACAAGTTAAAGGAGCTGCTTCCTAATTTAATGAGAAATGCTTTTCAAACAACACTTGGAATAATTGCAAACGGCGTTGGACACCCACAACAAACTACTAAAGGGGGAAAAGGATTTAATTTTTAACTATGGGCTTTTCAGTGAGAACATTTTAGAAAGAATGACTTAAAAATTGTAATTAGAAAAGTTGGCTCATTTTGGAGGATGCGGTGGACCAACAGCCTCTTCCTCTCGATGTCGAGGATGGAGAAACAGACATACACGGAGTTCAGATGCCGTCAGAACAGTGGGTTCACCTTAACTTCTGAGGGATGAACCTGCGCCCACGGAGGAATGTGGGTATGAGGACCGATCTCTGTGGGTCAGGAATGGAAGAATTTTCAGTGCTGAGACATGAAAACTGTTCTCTTAAACACAGATCCACTATTTCCTTGGTGAAAACAGACGCCTGTCGAGGAAAGTCGAGGGTCTCCAATCCCAGCGAGCCCTCTCCTACCGGACTGTTGTCCACATACGAGCAGATAGAAAAGCCTTGGATGCAAGTAACGTCATCTTTTGGTCTCTGTTCTGTTCTGTTTCTCTCTCTCCAGACCCAAAGGATCCCTGAGGCCCTCTCCCTCACTTTGCCGCATCAGCTGGATGCCAGGACGCAGGCCCTTGCGAGTCTCCCTGATGTCCAGCACTTTTCTGCCCCTGCCGGTGTGGCCTGTGTTATCGCTGGCCTCTTTGCACCCCTGGTCTCATAAGTGTGGCTCTGCTCCTAATTCTGCAAGCCTTAAGTGAGTCTCTTCACTGCAGACAGAATGACGTTTCTAAATTTCAAGTTGGACGTGGCCATTCTCTGCTTGAACCCGTCCAGCGCCACCCCCCACCAGAGGGGAGGCAGCCCTCCCTGGCTGGCCCTCGGGGGCCTGCGGCAGCTCCCCGCTCTGCTTTCTCTGTCAAGGGCATCTTTCTCCACACAGCACATTCCGCATTGGCCGCCTTTCACTGGTGGTTTCTTCAATATGCTCTGTTTCATGGTAAGATCTTTGCATTTGTGTCAAATAAGGTTTGCCTTTCTGGGAAACTCCTCAAAATCAGCACCTCCTCCAGGAGGTCTTTCTCACTGGGTTTGGCGTCCCCCATCAGCAGGCACCCCACTACTGTAACCGACATGATCTGCGCAGACGGTTCACTCACAGCCTCACTCAGCCGGGGCTCACCCAACAAGGCTGTGGAAGACCTACCCTCCCAGCCTCCCCCTATTCACGCCTTGCTGGTATAGAGCCAGGTGCCACTTGTGTGAGATTCTGAATGAGGCCACCCGTAGATAGCTTAGTTGCTCCTGCAGCTTTACCCTGTCGCTGTGGTTTGACTCACGCTACGTTTATTTTCTTTCACTTTTTCCCTCTTGGAGTCCCTGGGATATTGTGGGTTTGATTCGACAAGTTCCTGGGACAGGGGCTTCTGGGTAGCTCCGTCGGTTAAGCATCAGACTCTTGACTGTCAGCTCATTCTTGATCTCGGAGTCATGAGTTCAAGCCTCACATGGGGCTCTGCACTGGGCACGGAGCCTACTTAAGAAGGAAAGTTCCTGCAGTATGTTTATGTGTGCATGATTTCATGTTTCCAGGCTCATACAGTAGGTATTGCTTGGTAGGCAGACCCGGACCATGTATCTGGGTATGAAAAATGTATTAAAAATCTTGCCTTATGGATAGTGGTATTATTCACAATAGTTAAAATGTGAAGCAACCCAGATGTCTGTCAACAGATGAATGAATGGACAGCAAAACGTCGTGTGTGCACACAGGAGAACATCAGTCAGTCCTGAAAAGGAAGGAAGTTCTGATACCACTTCCGTGGGTGGACCTGAGGACGTTTTGCTGAGGGAAAGAAGCGAGTCACCAAAGGACAAAAACCACATGATTCCATTTGTATGAAGTCCCCGAAGTCAGATTCATACAGGCAGCAGAATGGCGGCTGCCAGAGGCCGGGGAAGGAGAGTTGGGGGTTAGTGCTCAAGGGGTGCAGAGTGTCAGGTTTGCAAGATGAAGAGTTTTGGGATGGGTGGTGGTGAGGGCTGTGCAACACAGGGAATGTGCTAACTGCCCCAAACGGTGCACGCAGAAATGGCTACGACAGGAAATCTTATGTTATGCAGATTTCACTACCATAATCCAGTAAAAAAACCCACCCTAATGTGAGCTCTTGCAGGTCTGTGTGGCACGTTCATTCATGGCCAGATCACAAGGAGTATGTCCATCGGAGAGTGGAGAAGACCAGTTTTTTGAAGAGGAGTATATAAATGCTCTGCTTCCGACAGGATTTTGCAACATACCCAGTTATTTAACTGAGAGTTAGCCATTCTTGGGAAGGCTTTCTCCACTCTAATTTACTGCCTTTGGGTAATTTTGAAGGGGTATTGCCCACAGTGTCTTCTAATCAAGTGTTCTGTTTTCTTGGAGATTTCTTACGGTAGGACACAGGAGAACTTGACATTTCCCGGAGCCTGCAGCTGCCTCTCCAGCTTGGGCAATGTGACACGTGACATGTGACATGTGACTGTACTCCCTCAACCCATCAGATATGAGCCCATAAACTCTCTCACCCCTGATGGACCTCTGAACTCCGACGTGAAGCCAAACACAAATTCCGGGGAATCTGAAAAGTTGGACCATATAAAACTATGGAAACACTAGGATTGACTTTGACGTATATATAATGATGATATTTAAAAAAAAAGAAAAAATCACTGGTTAACAATGCTTTTCCAGAACACAAGGACATGTCTAATGAAAATGTAACTTGAAATAAGTTGAAAGGAACTCATTTTACTCCAGGAGTAATGGGATCAAGCATTGGGTTTAGGAGGTTAGAGTGGAATTGAGTTATATTGTGTAAGGAATCTGACAAAAGAGATAAATTAGTGCTGGGAAGAAAGATAGAAATCAATAAATATTCTTGTGCAGGTTAACAAATGAAGTCAGCCTGAACGTATTAGGCAGACACAATATGCAAATTCCGTTCAATGTGCTGCTTCTGTGGGTTTTATTTTAGAGGAAACCCAGACTTGAACTATCTGAGGTTAAAGCGTTGACTGACATGGTAAATTATTATGAAACAGAAGTGGCAGTGACATTAAATAATAGAGTTGGGATATTTTCATTAAAAATATTTCTGAAAAACCAAAACAGTAATTTCTAGAGACTTTTCACAAGCCTCTTCTATGTGTAAGTTAATCCTTGGCGCCGTCGCACATCCCGCTGTGTCTCGCGTTGACGGTCTCCGGAGCCCGTCTTCTGTGGGTGTATCCTGCAGGACCATTGGGGTGTCGGTCACCACCTTCTCCTCCAGAGCATCGCCTGGAAAATTCAGGACTATTTTAGGAGAATTTCGAAGGACTCCTTCAAGCAGTCTTGTCCACAGTGGACACCTAGCTTATGAAATTACTTTAGCGATAGCTTTTCTTGCTCTTTGAAGAAAATTGCATCAGTATAGCAAAGTTTAACCTGACCGGATGTTCTTAAAAGTTTCTGAAGCCCAGGTCACTGGGAAGGTCAAAGGGAAAAGTTCCTCTTCTCCCCCATGCACTGTCCCATCCAAATTTTCACATCTATGAGGCCCCTGGGTGGCTCAGTTGGTTAAGCGTCTGCCTTCGGCTCAGGTCATTATCTCGTGGCACAAGCCCCACGTCAGGTTCTGTGCTGACAGCTCAGAGCCTGGAGGCTGCTTGGATTCTGTGTCTCCCTCTCTCTTTGTCCCTCCCCTTCTCGTGCTCTGTCTCTCTCTCTCAAAAATACATAAAGATTAAAATTTTTTTTTCAAAGTTTAACATCTCTTAGGAAGCTTTTATTTGGAATTTTGTGATTTAAAAGTTTATTTCTATGAAATAAACCTTAGAATCTCTTTCTTGTCAATTTATTCAATACAGTGGTTGTTATAAGCTGTAGAACTCAGGCCATATTTTGAACCATTGCTCTATTGCAAAAACCAGCTAGAACTACCTTTTGCATTTTTCCTAGACACGGACCCCTTCCTGTGTTTAAAGTTCACATTTTTCTTTGGTTTCCCAAATTCCCCACCTCCTTCAAAATTCTTCAGATGATCTTTCCTTCCTACCAGAGCTTAACTAGAGACTTAAGGACACATTTTCAGAACACGAACAGTGTGTTCTAAAAACATTCTATGAATAACCACTTATTTGTGATTAATGTCACAAGAGGATTAAAGGTACACTTACGGCAACTTGTTGAAAGTTGGTAGAAGCAGCGAAGCCACTAAAACTCAGTTGAGTATTTCAGTTTTGAATTTTTTTAATAAAATTGTTTTTCGATGTGTATTTTATTGAGAGAGACAGAGCATGAGTGGAGAAGGGGCAGAGAGAGAGAGAGGGAGACACAGAATCTGAAGCAGGCTCCAGGCTCTCAGCTGTCAGCACAGAGCCCGACGCGGGCTTGAATTGATAAACCACAAGATCATGACCTGAGCTGTAGTCAGACACTCAACTGACTGAACCTCCCAGGCTCCCCTCATTTTTAAGTTTCAATATTATCTGAGGAACTTAGCTGAAATAAGGCATGTTAACCCACTTCCAAAGAACTAATTACAAAGTGCTTCAATTAACTACTATCTTCCTACTACTTGGGCAGATTATCTTGGTCTAGGAAATCTTTACATTTGTTGTGACACAAAGTTATTTTTTTTTAAATAATGATACAATTGAATTAATTACCTTTTGTTTCTTCTGCAGTTTCAATGTTTTTAGCATCCACTTTTGAACTCCTTGAAAACACCGTATCTCATTTGTCTTGTCTGCACGTCATCATGAGAAATAATTTGTTGAGTGACCTAATGAGTAGGCAAGCTTAGATACCAGAGTAGGATTTAGGGTTTTTTAATTTAATATTGCAATACAAAGAGTGATTATCAAGGCACTTTAATGAGAGTGCGTCACAATTAACAGTTTCATCTTAAGATTGAGCTGTGACCAGAGTTCATGTGTTTACCTCCGCTGCAGATGTGTCTAGTTTAGGACAAAATGGTAGCGTGACAGTGAGCCTGGTCAAGGAGCCTTGTCCCAGTGGTTTACAGACGTCTTTCACTCGTGGGAAGTCGAGGCACGTAAAGAGAGTTGCCACAGAGTCCTCGTGCTGAAAGAGGGACAGAATAATGTAAGAGACATTTGAAGAAAGAATCCTATTAACACAGTTGCTTTAACGTCAAAAGCAATCAGGAAATGTCCCTTGAAATGAAAAGAAAGTGGCATAAAATTACAAATAACACAACACAACTGAACGTTATATATTTTATTCAAACTCACACAGACCGTGCCGAGGTTCAGGACAGATTAACAACGCAGAGGTGTATCAGACATCATAAAAATCTGCGGACAGATGACCTTCGCAACATTCATCTGAAAATAGTCACCTGCATAACGAATCCACAGAGAGAGAGATCTTCCTAAATTCACTCCAAATCGCTTGCACTGTCTTTGAAAATCTACTTCTTATAAGAGTTATTTAAGACTATCTATGATTATGTCATTTTGCCCTAAATTAAAGCGTGATATTTCCTAAAGCAAAGTTTTCAAAATTACTAAAGGATCTCAGTTCCAGTCTTTTAAAAATATGAAGAACATTTTGAGCTCTATGTTTATATGTTTTGGAAAACGGCAAAAATAAAAATTTCAAGTATCTTTATTTTCGTGGTGAGTTAAAAGACAAATAATGTGAATGACTTCCATGTGTATTTCCTTATCCAGTTGAAATTATCACTTGAAACACATGCATCATAATTTGAGTGGAAAAAAGCGCAAATTTGGGAGAAAAAGTGCCTTCTGATCACCTGGTAGATGATCTCATCTTAAACTCCATTTTCTAACTTACATGTTTATTTCGAGTTTCCACTAGATGGCACTGTGACAGTAGGGATGGACAGAGCAAACCCTTCCTTTCACAACAAATGTAAATTTCTTTTGTAATTCTGACTTTATTTCACTAGCATTAAAACCCTGCTGTTTAAAGTATTTCCATCATAATACAGCCCAGGGGCCTCAGAAGTAGGTGTCAGTCTGGAGTCCCAGGCTCGTGTGGTGCAAAGGTCAAGAATCACTGAAACAGTGGAAGTGGACTGTGCCGGGTCAGTGCTGCCTCCGCGGGTCTGAGGTGCTCGAACTGTGCTCTGGAAAAGATATTCCCGTAGGACGTGCACAAAGAAAGGCGGTCGGATGGGAAATAGAGCTTTCTGGAGTCCTGGAGGAGAAGGAAGGGCTTTGTTCCCTAACACGTTCATCTGAAAATAGTCACCTGCATAACGAATCCACAGAGAGAGATCTTCCTAAATTCACTCCAAATAACTTGCAATGTCTTTGAAAATCTACTTCTTATAAAAGTTATTTAAGACTGGCGTGCACTGGCGGACACAGCCCTTATGTCACTGGAGTTCTGGTCTGCTGGTTGGGGCAGTGGGGCTGTGGGATCCCTGAGCGGCCCCGTTGGCGGGTGGGAATGGGATGCTCAGGGCACTGGGACAGCGCGTCTGCAGAAAGATGGACAGCCGCTGTGGACAGGCCCCCAGCCTGGGCGAGGTGGGCCGGAGTCCTGTGAGGACATCCAGGCAGGGCTGGGTCCCCCTCTCTGCAGAGTGCCTTGTGTGGCAAAAATGATAGAAGATCAGGCTAGAGAGACTGAGTTCATGGAGAGCGAGCGCACCCTCCCACAAAAGCACAAGGTAACTGAATCCACAGATCACGTTTCTCTACCACAACAGGACTCTGTGGGCTGGTAGGCGTGTTAATTAACCTGACTGTAGTGACCATTTCATGAAGAACATGTATGTTCAAGCATCATATTGCTACACACATTATGAAACAAACCAAAATCATGATGTAAAATCTAATTATGTGCAGTTTTGTCAATGAAACCTCAATAAAGCTGGAAATAATATAAGAGAGTAACAGAGTGTCTGTTTTGGCTTGTTATTTATTTCTTGGAATACTGGTAAAAACATGATTAATATACCCTGTTATGTGTGATTTTAGGTGTAGAAAAAATGTCATTTTGCTGATATGACTTTATAAAAACAGTCCAATTAAAGATAGGAACTTGGCTTTCAGGTAATTATAAATACCACCGATAGAGCCTCACAGGGTTGATGTGTATTGTTAACGTGGTTCCCGTTTGTGTACCTGTGAAGTGATTTTTGATTAGATGTCTCGGCACTTATTTAAATGATCTATTCTTTGATTAAACATGTTTTATGATAGAAAACTTGTTAAAATAGTTTATTATGGTGCTCAGGTCTGAGGGAAAAACATAAGATTACATGTTAAGCCTCTGAGGATTCTCTTGCCTCCTCCTCCATTGTCCTCTGAAAACCCAGGTATCCTACATCCTGCCTCCAGGGCCCCCGGGGGGCGCCGTCTCTTTGGACCAAGCACCCACAAGGATGCTGAGGGCAGAAGAAGTCACATATGGCCGCCTCCATGTTCATGCCTTTCGGGTGTGTTGGACATGATCTCAGTGAGTGTATCCTGACACCAGATGATCTCAGGGACAAGGTAGGAATGGGTTAGGCCAGAATGCCCCATTTGGATCCTGAGCCATTTTGGGAAATCTGTGTGACTCTCTCTATGGCATAGAGCGAGTGGATTCTGTCTCTCTAGGAGAAAGGTGTCTATGCACACCCTTAGTGCCCCACGGGCACCTCATTGTGAACTCTGCAAACACCAGGCAGATATGCTCACTCCTTCTCCCCATGGAACCCTTCACGGCTGCGGGTTTGGGCCACACGATTCTGCACGTGCAAATGAGATTGTGTGTAGGTCTAACAGCTGCTCACTTTTCCAGTGATCTGCTCATAAAGGCATCGCTACGTTCGTAGTTTTGAGATACGGAGGGAATGCAGATGGCCTGTGAGCTCATGGCATTGTCCTCTGGGTTCACATAGCAGCTACAGGAGCATAGAATGTTGAATTAGAATCCACATTTTCATGGGATCCCGGGCCATTTCCAGCCTCCCTGCAGCTTGAGAAAACCAGCCTGGTGGACGTGATCAGGGGCGATCTGTGCAGTCCTCACCGATCACACGGAATCTGATTCACAAGCCTTCTTTGATTCGTTATGGGCACTGGTCATTGTCCTTGTGGCTGCTGACCGTTGTCCTTGGGGCTGCTGGTCATTGTCCTTGGGGCTGCTGGCCATTGTCCTTGTGGCTGCTGGTCATTGTCCTTGTGGCTGCTGGCCATTGTCTTTGTGGTCGCTGGCTATTGTCCTTGTGGCCGCTGGTCGTTGTCCTTGTGGCTGCTGGTCATTGGCCTTGTGGCTGCTGGTCATTGTCCTTGTGGCCGCAGGTCGTTGTCCTTGGGGCTGCTGCCCCTTAACTAGCCAACCAGAAGTGAGCGAGGTGGAGGAAGGGGATGAGACGCATATGGATTGATTGATTTTATGATTTCCCTGGAAACTCTTGAGAAATGCTTGGTGAGTGGGTTGCTGAGGGTGTGTGGGCTGCACTGGTGGGCAGGCGGACGGCCAGCATTTGGCATCGGGTTTAATTAGTGCTTTCGAGGACTCTGCAGAGATGGGGAAGCCCGGGCACCTCTGGGTGTGGGGAAGCTCCGCCTTCCTCCCCATTAATAGTTGGAATAATGAACTGTTTGCTTTTTCATTTGTCTTTTCTCCAACAGATCAGGTAAATAAATACTCTGTCGTGAATGCTTCCAAAGACTTAGATAGCTTTGAACCGAACTCTCAGAATCAGCCATTGTCCCCTAAATAGTAATGTTTCTGAATGTCTTGAAAACCTCTTTAATTAGAGAATTTAAATGAGAGCCTTGTCACAGACTCTCTTTTCCTCTGCCCACCCTCATTCCTATTAGTGCATGAGAAATGGAAAGGGTTCTCAAGAGGAGAGCAGGAGAAAGCCTTGTAAACGATAGCTTCACGTCGGAGGGGACAGGGGGGTTGGGCAGGAGGGTGTCTCCATCTGGGTCATCACAGCATGGGGGCCGGGGGGTGGAGGGGCAGTCAGGCCTCCATGGGGGGTGGTGCTCAGCCTGCTGACCCAAGGCCACTTGGAAGTCCATCTCCAGCGGGCTCTGCCTGCCGCTCTTCTGTTCCTGCTCCTCGGCTTCTTGTCTGTTTTCAATCGCACTTTCTCTCGGACTCTCCTTTTGCTCACACCCTTCCCTGTGGCCTCAGACTTGTTGTTACTGAAACCCAAGTAGCAGATGGTCTAGGCTGTGTCTCCCTAGCAGGTTAGAATGACCAAGACTGGTCCCAACAGGTAAGCGAGGAAGGTGGTCAATATATATAGAAGTTTCAATGAATTGAGTTTAGGAAAGGGAGTCTCCCAAGTGGGGGCTGGAGTCCATGCACTCAGATGGAAGTGTCACACCTGCCTCTCCCCATCGTACAACCTGGAAACAAGCAAAGCACACACACACACACAGACACACACAGACACACAGACACACACAGACACACACACATAGACATACATACACAGAAGCACACACAGACACACACACAGAAACACATACACACACACAGACACACACACACACAGACACACACACACAGACACATACACACACAGACACACAGACACACACAGACACACACATAGACACACATACACAGAAACACACACAGACACACAGACACACACAGATACACACACAGAAACACATACACACATACAAACACAGACACAGATGTACACACACAGACACACACAGAAACACACAAACAGACACACAGACACACACACAG
>PISW01011646.1:0-12416 GCA_004023785.1 Mungos mungo
AGTCTCCCTTGATCCGTGTCCCTCACTCATCCCCGCTCTCTTTCCCCCTTCCTCTCCCCATGGTCCCCTGCCAGGCCTGTCCTGTTAGACCTATGAATGCAAACATATGGTATCTATCCTTCTCTGCCTGACTTATTTCGCTTAGCATGACACCCTCGAGGTCCATCCACTTTCCTACAAATGGCCATATGTCATTCTTTCTCATTGCCATATAGTACTCCATTGTATATATATACCACATCTTCTTGATCCATTCATCAGGTGATGGACATTTAGGTTCTTTCCATGATTTGGCTATTTTATTTTTAAATCTCTACACACAATGTGGGGCTCCAACTCACAACCCTGAGATCAAGAGTCACATTCTTTACTGACTGAGCCAGCCAGGCATCTCTGTTGGGAGGTTTTTAGATTATTGATTCAATATCCTTTCAAGTTATAGCTCTATTATGATTCTCTGTTCCTTTGTGATTCAGTCTTGGTAGTTTGTGTGTCCTTAGTTCATTTTGAAAACATTTGAATGTTTTTCCACTATTAATCCCTATAGTTATTGCCAGTGGACCTGCATTCCCTATAGGCTTGAGGACAGTGATTTTAGTACACTTGTTCTCAAGTGGGGGCAGTTTTGTCTCCTAGGATCCATCTGGAAATGAATAGAGATATGTTGGGTTGTCACAGCTGAGTAGAGCATGCTACGTGAGTCCAGTGGGCGAAGGCTGAGGATAGTGCCAATCCTCTTCCAGTTCACAGGAAAATGTCAATAGTGGCGAGATTCAGAAGTTCTGTTTAAGTGGACACTTTTATTGTCTTAATGAACAATATCTTATCCCATCCACACAGGTGGAGCAAGACTCAGGTTTTTACAATATGGCTTCATTCATAGCCACAGTTCCTTAGTGCAGGAGAATATAACTCCCCAATCTGGGTTAAGTGAAATACTCAAAATTTCAAAATAGAATGAAGAGATTCCAACCAGTCTGCCTGACATATGGAACATTCATTAAAAATCCAGCATATTCCCTTTTGCTGGGGAAGCAAAGGAAATGACTCTACAATATGAAAGAATAAGGAAGATGCACAGAGAAGACAGGAGATAAGAAATAGATAATTCTGATGATGGTGGAGTCCTAGTTTTGGTTTCTTCTTAACCCTTGCTTATATCTTTTGGATGTGGGAGAGACCCCATTTAACATAAAATAAGGCCCACTTTTTACTTAAGTTGGTCAAGTGAGTTTCTGTTACTTGTAAAAAAAAACACCCTAATAGTGGTGAAGATAAAAAAAGGAATAGATTGGAAAACAGATTCAATTAATTAATTTATCCAGCAAATATTTATTGATCCCTGCTATGTGCCAGAGTAGTATTGTAAGAACTAATGATATAGCAGCAAACAAGCAAAACAAAAATCTATATTCACATGGGACTAAATTCTACTGGGACAGTAATTTTTTTAAAAGTTTGATTTATTTAAGTAATCTCTATACCAATATGGAGCTCAAACTCATGACCCCAAGATCTAGAGTTGCATGCTCTATAGACTGAGCCAACTGGGTGCCCCAAAACAGTAATGTTTTATTTGGAGGATATGCCTTGTTTTGTGTGTGTGTGTGTGTGTGTGTGTGTGTGTGTGTGTGTGTGTGTGTTGTTGGTCTTATGCTATTAAAAGATTTAGAGGTCCTTGGTTAAGTCATTGAATCTCTCTGAATCTCTATTTCCTCAAATGACTGGTAATCACTGTAGTGACTTTTATTTTAGAATCTTGTGGCTTTTCAGTTAAACTAGTTGTGAAAGATGCATCTGCCCCAGGAAAATCTCTCTTAATCCTACAACTACTTCAGAGCTAGGATCAATGGAGCAGTGCACAAAGATGACAGTATAGTCCCCAAAGTGACCTTCTCAGGTTAGAAGCTCCAAGTCTCCTCAAATGCTTGCAAACTTAAGCTCATAGGGACCCAACTAATCCTGAATCATTCCACTCTCTCAAGGCTATGATTCCATTGCCTCCAAGCAAAACTGAAATTAAGATTTCTCTTTCCATCAGATTCATGACTTTTTGAAGAACACTAGTTTCCCCCCAAAAGTGTGGGTGACCATTGTATTTATAGATGAGAAAAGAAACTCCTGAGGCAAAATATTACATGAATTATGTGACATTCTACAACAATATGGGTGAAAGTAGGACAGCTCATCCTTACAAATCATTTGATCAAGAGCTCATCATCCAGGGTTGCCTGGCTGTCTCAACTGGTAGAACATGCAACTCTTAATCTCATGGTCATGAGTTCAAGCCCCACATTGGGTGCAGAGCCTCTTAAAATAAAAATAAGATAAAATTTAAAAAAGAGCTCATCATTCATGAAAAGATGATACATAAAGTGGACATGGATTTATAATGAGATAGAACCAAACTATACAGAAGTGCCATAACATGAAAATTAAAGAATGAATTTAATAGTTTTGAAATGCTTTTACTGAAACTCCCACATGCAATATCTTAACCATTAATCAAATTCCACTTTTTTTGTTCCCCAAAATTAACATCAGGCATAATATTCAGTCATGAAGTCTCTCCTATTATACGGTCCTAGTATTTGAATACATTCAGGTGTTTTGTATTAAATTCCCCAGCCAATTAGTATCAATATTCACAGAACTTCTTTGGTCCTTAGCTTCCCGGAACACATCCCAGGAGTAATTCCCCAAAGTATGCCACATTAAATGCTTACGTATTTCTACTGTTGCCATACTCCATGCCTCCCTCTGTTATGAATATTTAAGCCCCTCATGGACTCTCTTTTATTATTGCAGAGACCCCCTTCCCTGAGTGTTCTCCAAGCTGGAAAACTCACGGATGGGAGCCCCCCTCCTGCTCCATGTCCCGTGCCCAGTGGGGGAGATTCCCAACATGTCAGGTAGGGGTCTGGAGAGAAACCCACCTATTTTTCTCCAATTTCCACAAAGCCACTATAGCCTAAGAGTTGTCCACAGCTTGGGGAGTGATTTCCTTGAGGACAATCTAATACAAAAAATTTATGGTTTTCAGGGAGGGGGGAAGATGTATCAGTATAAAAACATGACATCTGTGATGTAATGGGGAGAAGGGATTGAAAATAATCTTGAACCACTTCTCCATGGTTTCAAAAGTGACTTTGATTTTATCTTGTCCTGCCAATACTATCTTCCTGTAAAGTAATTGGGTGATGAAAATGTGCATTTTCACTAGTCGTACCAAGCAACATTCTTTTTTGTTTTGTTTTGTTTTTGTAATAGATACATTCTGAATGGCAAACCACAGCTAGCCTGTGAACTACAATGCGAACTACAAACACATGCTGTGGAACAAAGACCTTAGCTTCCCTGCCTCTTGGGGATTCCTAGAAACAACATTCCTGAGTTCTTTCAAGAAGTGATTCTCTATATGCTATGTCAGGTGCACCCATGCATTAGATCTCCCTCACAAAGGCATGCGCCACTTTGTGTGGGGTGAGTGGGTGGGGATGTGAAAGCTCTCATTAGAGATGCACGCAGTGTGGGCGTACAGTGTTGTACACAGTCTAATGAACTTGGAACCAGGTTGTGGTCTCTGAGTGTGATTGTCAGGCTAAACACTGCTGCACTAGACAGGATTGGTCAAGGCATAGCTATCAACAAGGTGAAGGGGAAGTCAGCTATGACAAGGTTAGAAATAAGTAGGTTACTCAGAAACTCCAGTGCCTAAGCTGGCTTGAGGAATTTAGCACTCTTCAGGACCGGCCTAGAGAGTCACAACAGTCCCCAGTGTAGATGAGGAGTGGATCAAGAAATCTATGAGCTGAGCAGGAAGAAAGCATCATGATAGCTGGATGTTTCCCATAGTCCCATCCACTATGCAAATTAAGGGCCCCTTTGCAGGCTTAAAATAATTTTCCTTGTTGTTTTTATTTTGATTTGGTGATCAGGGAATCAAAGTCTTAACAGGCTCTTATCACAATGCCTGTTTCTCCCCTCACTTAGCTTTTGGGATTATTCTTAACATATATATCTTGTACTAAGTCTAGTAATTTACCTACTGGGAAAAAGCTAAATGCCCCTAATGTTCCTCTATATCAGGAACAAGTAAAGGATTCCTACATTCTCTGCTTCTATTTAACATTGTACTAGAGGCACTAGCCAATGCAATTAGAGAAGAGAAATCAATTGGAGACATAAAAATTTTAAAAAGAAGCAAAACTTATCTTTATTTGCAGATCATGTGGTAGTATACATAGACAACCATAGGTAGTCAATGATAAAACTAGCTTTATTAATATCAGTAAAGTAGGAGAAAAATTTAAAAAATCAATGGTATTCATATACAGTCTCTAGCTAAAGGAAATAATAGTAAAGAAAAGCCCTGCATTTATAGTAGCAAGAAAGAATATTAAATAGGAATAAAGTTGATAAAAAATGTATGCAATCTATATGAAGAAAATAGTAAAATATTCCTAAAAAAACACAAGAGTACACTTGGACTAATGATGATTGGACTAAGGATGATTCCGTATCATAAATATTTTAGTTTTCTTTATGTTATATATTTCATGAATATCAATAAAATATGATATAGCTTTTTAATGAACTTGATAAGCCATTGGTGGTGTTTATATGAAAAAACACCAATGCAACAGTAACCAAAAGTAAAGGAAAAGCTTCAGGGAGGGGGACTAGTCCTACCAGCTACTGAGATGTACCATAAATCCTCTACAAACACACATGGTATTGGTAGAGAATGACCCACAGACCAGTGGGGTGGAGTAGAAGGCCCAGAAAGAGACTCAAGTAAATGGAGAAATTTGATATAAGTAGGGCAGAAGATGGATTTTTAACTAAATGGTTTTGTAACAACTGGCTAGTCATTTGGGAAAAAATTAAATTCACACCTGACACCACAAACAAGAATAACTTTCAGATAGGTCAGGGATCGAAATGTAAGGGACAAAACCATATAAGAACTATAAGAGAACATGCATGAAATTCTCATTAACCTTTGCCCAGGGAAACCTTTTGAACTATGCCTCAAGATGCAGGGGCAATTAAAGAAGATTGTTAAATTTGACTTCCGCTAAATTTACAAAACATTGCAAAACAGAAATAACCATAAACAACACAGAAGCAACTGGCAAATCAGGAAAAATATTTATAACATATATCCCAGATAAAAGGGATCCCTAATTTGTGAAAATTGTAAAATATTGGACTAAAATTCCAATTATAAAAGTGTGAAACATGTTATAAGATAATTCACTCACACACAGAGATATAAAATGGCCCTTCTCTATCTGGGAAGAGATGTGATCTCACTCATAATTAGAAACGTAGATTAAAGACAGAATTATTTCCAGTAATGATGAAGATATGATGTGGCCACATATACCTGTGTATATTTAACTATTATAAAAACTGTATATAATAAAAACATAACTGTTAATGATACTGAAAAGTGTCCAGAGGCAGACACTGTCTCAAAAACTTCTAATAAAACAAAACAAAACAATGCTGCAATTGGATGAGGTAATGATGATGAATTTGCTGATTTCTATTTGCACTGCATTCCTGAGCCCCACAGCCATGGCTAAGGAAATAGAATGAGAATTATAGCCCTACCAGCCTAGGAGTGCCAGAGATCAGAGATCAGGGATGAAAAGCAACTGGAAATTTAACTAGGGGGAACCTAGAAGTGAGCAAACTGCAAAGGAGTGAGAACCAAATTCTAAGTATAAACCCTGCCCCAATTCATGGATAGCTGCTAAACTGAAATAATCACGAGAGACCCCAGGGCACATGACCAAACAAACAAACAACACTGTGTTGGTGAAAGACATATATTTTACAGGCTCACCAAGCTCAGCAAACTCCAAGTAGGATAAATATGAAGAAAACCATCATGAGCATATCACAGACTCTTGAAAACCAAAGAAAATGAGAAAATCTTGAAAGTAGAAGAAAAATGCAGGGGCACAACAATTTGAATTTCTACTGACTCCCGTCGGAAACCATGGAGTTTAAAAGATGAAAGGAACAGTCTAGACTGTTAACACAATTCTACATCCAGTGAAAATAACCACCATGGATGAAGGTAGGAAGAAAAACGATTTCAGGCAAAAGTAAACAAAGAGCGTTAGTTGTGAGCAGATGTGCTCTACAAGAAATACCAAAGGAAGTTCTTTACGCTAAAGAAAAATGCTACCAGAGGTGGAATCCAATCATCAGGAGGGGGGGAGGAGCATCAGATATGAGAAATGTGTGGGTAAATATAAAAGAATACATTTTCACTTAATTACTTTAAAATATACACGGTTGGGTGTGCCCGGGTGCCTGGGTGGCTCAGTCAGGTGAGTGTTGGACTTGATTTCAGCTCAGGTCATGGTCTCATGGTTCTAGGGATTGAGTTCAGGGTCTTTGGTGGTTTCTGCTCTATGCCATTCATGTGCTTGCACTTAGGACTGCCATTTTACCTAAAGGGCTTCCTAGGGATTCTCTCTTTCTCTCTGCCCCTCCTCTGCTCTCTCTCTCTCTCCCTCAAAAATAAATAAATAAATATTTAAAATATACATGGCTGTTTAAAGTAAAAATTACAGCACTGTTTTGTAGGGATTGTAATGCACAAATGTGAAATTCATATGACCTCTATAGAGTAAAGGGTGGTGGGAAGAAGTAGATAAATGTGCCCGGTTCCAGTCTCTACATTGTATGTGAAGTGGTACAATATTAACTTTAAATAGACTGTAAAGAGGTGTGTGAGTGGGTTGAACATCCAACGCTTGATTTCGGCTCAGGTCATGATCCCAGGTCACGGGATGGAGTCCTCGCTCAGCATGGAGTCTGCTTCAGATTCTCTCTCTCTCCATCCCTCTACCCCTCTCCCCTGCTTGTGCTCTCTCTCTAAACCAAAAAATTAAAATAATAAATAGATTGTAAGAATTGAAGGATGTATATTTGAATCCCCAGGGAATATTAAAAAACAATACAAAGGTCTATATGTGAAAGGCTGAGAATTAAGTTCAAGTGGAATTCTAAAAAGTATTCAAATTATACCAAAGAAAAGAAGAAAGTAGGAGCAGAGGGAAAATAAAGGAAACAGAAGAGAAGCCACAGCAAAAAGGGAAGGATGCCTCGGTAAAATGGCGGTCCTAGAGGCAAGCGTGTGAGCACTGAAGGCTAATGGATAACTCAGGGGTTGACAAACTTTTTCTTAAAGGGTCAGACAGCAAATGTTCAAATGTTTTAGGCTTGCAGGTCACACAGTTTCCATTGCGACTAACCAATCAATTGTGATACTGCAAGTGCAAAATCAGCGACTGAGAATCTGTCAACAAATGGGTGTGGCTGTGTGACAGTCACCTTTCCTTACAACATGCTTCATGGTCCACGGAGTTCATATTATAGATCAAGTTTTGGAAAATTGATAATTGTCTCTTATTTTGGTCACTTTCTTTTTTTTTTTAATCTTATTTAGTAATTCTTGGTGAAGAGATTTTTTTAGTGCTGGTATGGTTTTTAGATTCCCTAGGGGTTTGTACCTAGGTGATTATGCCTTCCAATCCAATACAGACAATTTTACTTCTTTCTTTCTGGTCTTTGTGGGTCTTATTCATTTTTTCTCCTCATTTAAATGACTAGGACAGGGTGCCTGGGTGGCTCAGTTGGCTAAGTGTCCAACTTTGGCTCAGGTCATGAACTCACAATTTGTGAGTTCAAGCCCCGCATTGGGCTCTGTGCTGCAGCTCAGAGCCTGGAACCTGGTTTGGATTTTTGTCTTCCTTTCTCTCTGCCCCTCCCCTGCTCACACCCTGTCTCTGTCTCTCTCAAAAATAAATGAAACATTAATGTTTTTTTAATTAAAAAATGACTAGGACATCAAGTATAATGTTGAACAGAAGTAAGTTTTTCATAAAAGCTCTGCATCAGGTCCAGAAAGTTCTCTTCTAATCCTAGATTCCCAAGAGTTTCTATAAGCAGTGAATGTTGACACATGCTTTTCTTGGATCTTTCAGCCTAAAGGTATAGCTTGAATTCCATCGAATGTTTTATGTTTAGCAATCTTGCTTTCCCACTATAGCCTTCCTTGGTCATGAAAGTTTTAGTCTTTTTTATATATTCAAATACATTCATTAATATTTTACTAAGGGCTTTTGCATCTATTTGCAGAGGACTTATTTTTCTACCATTTTCATTTGGTTTTGGTTTGGGGGTTGTACCATCCTTGTAAAATGTTTGGGAGATATTCCCTCCTCCTCTGCTGAAATCATTTGTAAAATTTTACCTCTTCCTCCAATGTTTGACAGATTTCATCCCTTCAGATATTTGCTTATTTTCTAAATTGAGTTTTTACTTTTTTTTTAACTGTTGAGTCCTTATGGTATTAATTTTTTTTTTTTGAGAGAGAGAGAGAGTGCAAGTGAGTGAGGGGCAGAGAGTGAGAGAGAGAAAGAGACCGAATACCAGAAGAGGTTGAGAGAGAGAGAGAGAGAGAGAGAGAGATGCAAGTCTCACCTGAAGTGAGGCTTGGGTTCATCCAAAGCAGGGCTCAAGCATACCTGACATGGTTCTCAAACTCACAGATCCTGAGATCATGACCTGAGCTGACGTTAGATGCTTAATGACTGAGGCACCCAGGTGCCCTTATAGGTGAGTCTTTAGATATTCTAAAGCAGTAGGTAGGATTCTAGGTGGTAGTCTGTTGTCAGATAGGTATTTTGCAAATATTTTCTCTGAATCTGTAGCTTGTTATGAAAAGTAATAAAGTGGGGGTGAGTCACTCTCCATAGATAGAGACCCACTGAATAGCCATAGTAGTTAAGACGGAGTAGTATGTGCAAAGGCACAGACATATAGATCATTTGGAACACAAATGTGCCCTCCTGACTTTGCACAAAGGTACAAAAGCAATTCAGCTGAGAAAGGATAGCCTTTTCAACAAATGGTATTTGAGTAACTGGAGAAGAAATGAACAGCCGCATAAACTTCACACCTTACTCAGAAGTGAACTCAAAACAGATCAGACTCAACATAACCAAAACAAAACGTAAAATGGTTAGGGAAAAAAAACACGGGATAAAACCATCGGTATCTAGGGCTATGCGAAGAGTTCGAGATTTGGCACCAAAACTACAGTTCATAAAACTCGGATACACTAGGGGCACCTGGGTGGCTCAGCTGGTTAAGCGAGTGACTTTGGCTCAGGTCATGATCCCACAGTTTGTGAGTTCGAGCCCTGCACCAGGCTCTATGCTGACAGCTCAGAGCCTGGATCCTGCTTTGGCTTCTGTGTCTCCATCTTTCTCTGCCCCTCCTTCACTTGCATTCTGTCCCAAAAATAAACATGAAGAAAAATGCAGAAAACCACAAATACACCAGACCTCATCACCATTACCACTGTCCTTCTGCAGAAACCCATGTGAAAGGATGGAAAGCACGTATGGATGGCTTCCCTGCTGAATTCCAACCAATATTCAAAGAACTAAGGCCAGTGCTTTTCAAACTTTAACAACAAAAAGAAGAGGGGGGAACACTCATCAACTCATTTTATGAGGCCAACATGACCCCAAGACCAAAACCTATGACATGGCAAGAAAGGAACATGAGAGCCCAGCATGGCTAATGCATATGGGCCAACACCCTCTACAACACACTGGCAAACCAACCCAGCCACACGTAAGAAGAATTATACACCTCGACCCAGTGGGATTTATCCCAGGAATGCAGGCGTGTGTGCCCTTTGTGTGCTAATAAGCAGAAATTGAGAGCCCCTGCAGACCGATTAGGTGTTTAACAGTCTTTCATTAATTGGATGACCTCTTTGAGGTTTTGGGGGAAGCCATAAACAAATACTAGTTTTCTTTCTCCTTTTCCATTAAACACAGAGCCACTGGACTCCAGGAATGGAACGCCTTATATCCCACTGGGTTGGAGGATGAATTGTGACAGAAGCAAAGGAACCAGCCACACATGAGCCTTTGCCTAGAACAACACCTTTTGTGGGGTTCCAGGTCTCCAAGCTGGCTGCCCTTACACCGATCCTATAGGTAGCTGACAACTCATGAGTGCCTCTCAAGGGAATTCTCCCTCTGCTCAACGGGACAGGCTGAAATGTGTAGGAAATAGCAACCCAGTTCGCCCTCCCACTTACCAGTGCCACCTGGTCAACGGGCCAGACTTGGTCTCATGATGCCGGGAGGGACGTCATACCTCACTCTTTAGCTAATCAATCCAAAAACATGGGGTGCCTCCCTGGGAGCATCACCCTGGATGCTAGAGGATTAACACAGCTCAGACCAGAAGAACTCAGGGAGGACTCAGTGTTTGAATTTCAAGCAAAAATTTTTTAAATGTTTATTCATTGAGGGGGTGGGTGCAGAGAGAGACGGAGACAAATCAAAGCAGGCTCCAGGCTCTGAGCTGCCAGCACAGAGTGGGACGTGAGGCTCGAACTCACTGAACGTGAGATCATGTCCTGAACCGAAGTCAGTTGCTTAATGGACTGAGCCACCCAGGGGTCCCTTGAATTTCAAAATTAGGATGGGGACCCCACGGCAACACCTGGCCCGGGTACAAATGGCTGTGCTAAGCCCCAGCACGTCTGAGCAGGTGTAGGCACCTTCCTTCCCCGAACTGGTTAGTAAGCCGGAGCGGTCTAGTGGCAGGTCATTTCAGCCTGAGGCCAAACGACCCTGCTTGCTGTGCCGATTGTTTGAAAGTGTAGGTTTTATGATTATTCACGTATGGTGAGGTGGACAGATCAGAAGGTGACAGTCATTGGAAAGGCATGTCAGCAAGAAGGCAGAATAGGAAACTCTCCTTCTGCCACAGAGATAGAGTTAACTAACACAAGAACCAGATTCCTTCCTGAGAATCCCAGAAACCAGTTGAGAGGTTCCTGCGCCCCAGGCCTGAATGAAACCCGGTAGGAAAATTCATGGCAGTCACTGGGTGTGGCATGATTGGGAGGAAGGTCTCAACTCCTGCCTTCTCCCAGCAGAATGAAAGGAGTGGAATGTATGTTCTGAATATTTTGGGTGCAGCTAGAGGGACTGGCTTCTATCTCGCCGGAATCTTTAGTGCGGAGAGGATTAGGATTCCAGGTTGGGAGCGAGCGACCAAAGGTACGGAGGAGCGACGGGGTGTGCAGCACCATAGACAGACACTAGATGGGGCGCCAGTCTCAAGGCTCATTTTAACCACGAAGAGCCCGCAGTGTCGCAAATAGACACCAGGGGGGGCTCCTAAATAGAAGCTGGCAAACGTCTTCAATTAGATGACACGTACCTAGGAAAGGCTTGAGAGGGCTCCAGAATCGCTGGTGGGCTGGTTGGAGAAAGCACCCCCAGAATGAAACGATACCATAAAGACTAAGAGAGAGGTCTGATTTTCCAAATACTGAGTCCGCCCTCCCATCCCCCACAAAACAGAGAAACCTGGCCTCTCCAAGGGGACAAATTAAATCTCCAGAAACCAACCCCAAAGAATATGAATTACTGGACAGGGAATTCAAAATAGTTGCCCTAAGGTTACGCAGTGAGTAAAAAGCACAGATCTACAACTAACCAAAATTAGGGAGATTGTGTAGATCAAATTGTTTTACAAAATATTTGCAGAGTACTTTGAGTTTTTAGGAAATAAGGTGGAGCTAGGGTTGCTTGCAAGTGTTAGGATTTGAAGGCTCAGGCCCCTGCCACAGACACATTCATCTGTCCACTCTTCAAGTCATTTAACAAATGCTTACTGAGTCCCTACTGTGTGCCAGGCATCATGCTAGATTGTGGATACACAGCGTAGACTAATTCCTGACCACTCTCCAGACTCCATGTCTCTAATCTGAATCAGGGTCAGAGGAGCCTAATCACTGCTACCACGGGTGCTGGGGCTGCCGGGAGAAAGGCGAGACGCAGGCATGGACTTGACCATGAATATTCATGTTCCAGGGCTCCCATCTGGGTACCTGAGGGTTCTCTACACAGAACACATGTATGAGGGGCACAGCATTCCCTAGTGGGCATCAGGGATGGCAGAGGCATTGGGCTGGTACTCAGAGGTAGGAGCTCAGCCGTATCTGCACAGGCAGGGCCAGAAAGAGAGAAAGGCTTGTGGAAAACTCATGAGGATATCACCCACCGTCTCCCTGAATCTTTGCCTATGACCTGGCCACTCCTGGGAGCCATGTGTACTTTTTTTTTTTTAAATAGCTTATTGTCAAATTGGTTTCCATACAACACCCAGTGCTCTTCTCCACAAGTGCCCTCCTCCATCACCACCACCTCTTTTCCCCTCCCCCTCCCCCTTCAACCCTCAGTTCGTTTTCACATTTAATAGTCTCTCAGGTTTTGCGTCCCTCTCTCTCCCCAACTCTCTCTCCCTCCTCCGCTCCCTGTGGTCCTCCATTAGGTTTCTCCTGTTCTCCT
>PISW01011646.1:12516-38857 GCA_004023785.1 Mungos mungo
TATATATATATATATATATATATATATATATATATATATATATTCCACATCTTCTTGATCCATTCTTCGGGTGATGGACATTTGGAGCCATGTGTACTTTAAACAGTCCCCCTTAGGCCACTGCTTTAGGAACATTGTTGAGGAATAAACAGGAGAGAAAAGCAGGTGGACACTCAGAGCATCAAGTCCTTTGTCCTGTGTGTAGAGGGAACCTGTGGGCGGGGCCTTTTCCTATCATTCCATCCTGCTCAGGGAGGTGTGACAGCTGAGCCAGCTGATACCATTCGCGAAGGGACCTTAATTATGCATATAGAAGAGACAGACCTGAGAAGACACTGTCCTCCCTTCTGTGTCCCAGGATCCTGTGAAGAGCAGGACGGAAGATTGGCTCCATGGACTCTGGTTGGCCTCCCAAACAATCCAGTCTAAATCCTACATGTGTAGGAACATCTGCAGACCTTGTTACCAGCTCTTTGTGCCCCCATGCCAGAGGCGCTGAACACTTTTGAGGTGCTGTGATTCTTCATCAACTCTTCACTTTCAAGAGACTCCCATTCTTGTAAGAACCCCTGAATCTCATGGTCAACTCCAAGGCCTGAAAGGAGAGAGGAATGTGGATGTGCTTTGACACAACTTGCATGCACATTGGAGAGTTTCCCAGAGACTTTCCCTCAACAGTGACAGGCCCATTCAGTTATGGGGGAGATTAAACCTTAAGTGAGGAGCTCAGGGATTTAGCATAGACCTGCATGCCAATCCCACGCCACGCTCTCGTGGAGACAGGTCAGGAAGCTTCTGAGAGTCCGGATGTTGTTCCATTTCCATAAACTGTATTTCAGAGAATATTGGAAGGGCTTTGATGGTTCACTTCCTGTCTGGGAGGGCTCTGCTCGGGTGGGGCTCATATCCCATCCCTAGTGGGGCTGCTCACTATTTATGGGGAAAGGCAAGGGGTCCCAGGACACCATCCCTGTCATCCCTGGAGCTGCCCCCATCTGGTATCTGGGGTGAGTTCATCAGGCTCAGGAAGATAAAGGCGGTAGAGAAAGTTTTCTCTAAACATACAGAGGAGTGAGGACATTGTACCTGAGCGATTTTCCACTCTCCGAGTTTTTTTCTTCCTTTACTTCCCAAGACAGAGGATCTGAAGTGGGCTCTGTGCTGACAGCCAGAGGCCAACATAGGTCTCGAACTCACAAATGATGAGATCTTGGCCTGAGCTGAAGTCAGATGCTTAACTGACTGAACCACCCATGTGCCCCACTTCCCAGGGTCTTCTAGTAATGGCAGTCTGAAGTCACTTTCTGATTAGAAGTAAAAGATGAATATTTATATGGGAGATCATCACTTATGTGTGATCGACTGAATAATTAGCTGATCACAAAATTAAAAACTGAAAATCATTCTCAACTGCTAAGAACTGATCTAGAAACAATATATTCTACAACGATGAAGAATATCAGTTGCTAACTGTTGGCCAAGAAATTATTTCAAAACAAAGCAGAGGGGAGCCTGGATGGCTCAGTCAGCTAAGCGTCTGACTTCAGCTCAGGTCATGATCTCATGGTTTTTGGGTTCAAGGCCCTTATCTGCTATCAGTGCAGAGCCCGTTTTGGATCCTCCATCCTTGTCTCTCTCTGCCCCTCCCCTGCATTAAAAAAAACCCCAAACAAACAGTGCTCCTTTTTGTCACCTTTGCTTGAACAAGTAAAAAGCCAGAGGGAGTACTGAGCCGACAGTTTTTACACAATGGACAACACAAGCATATGGTCTGAAAGCAGAAAACAAGAGCTGTAACAGCCCAGCTCAGAACCTATAGAGTTCCCAGAACTCAGAGCAAGGAGAGGGAATCCCAACAGATCTGGGCATCTTAAGTTGAGAACTTGGCATGAAGATTGCCGGAAATCACGGTGACAAGTACAGGACCAGGAAGCTGCATGGGCAGAGGAAGAGACAGACACACATAGAGAAAAAGAAAGAGAGGGGGAGAGAGGGCATAGGCTCTGGAGATCTACAGGGAAGCCCCCCATCCAACAACAGATGAGCCCATGAGTGGGTGGGAAATGCCTGGACTCCGTAGGAACCATGAAAGGGAGCAGGCTGGGAAGTCCCTGGGGTCGCCCAGGGCTTGGAAAAATCTGTGCCCCCAGCAGCCAGAGTGGAAATACCCTCTAATCCAAGGGGATTCAAAAGGAGTGCTCAGAAGGGCATTTCCTCAGCTGTGGGGCCAAATTATCCACAGACTGAAGCGTGTCCTGGTCCCCACAAGGATTTCAGAGCAATCCTTAAAAGGATCACACCGTTTTGCAGTACCTTCATGGCATCCCGGAACAAAGCCCGACATTAGTTAAAGAAACACAGAATATCCAGCACCCCAAAATGCACAGTGCTCATCTCCTACCTAGAATTACTGGGCATGCAACAGAATGGAAGCACAAGTCACCACGAGCAGAGAATCCATCAGGAGACCCAGAAATGATACAGACAGTTGGATTAGTAGAGAAAGAGTATAGAACAGTCATGAGAATGGACCCCCTGTGTCAGCATGAAAAAGCAGCAGGAGCATTAGGAGATAATAGGAAAGTACGGAGGCTCTAAATGGAACTTCCAGAGATGAAACACCAAAGCAGATACATAATTCTCTTAAAAACAGGAATTTGAGAGAGAGAGAGAGAGACCATCAAGCACGGAGCAACTGTTAAGGTCATGGACTCAGAGGCTGCAGTGCTGGGTTCTCACCCCCCAGCTCAGGAATCACAACCGTGGGTCCTTGCTCAAGGTGGTTACCATGCCAGGCCTCAGTTTCCTTCCCCGTGGAGTGGATATAGCAGTGACACCTCCCTTTCATCTGGATCGCAATGAGGATGAAGTGAACTAATATTTGTAAAGAGGGGAGAATTGTGCAGGGCAGGCAATTTAATGCTGGTGACAGACGATGAGGTCAAACCATCCAGCCATCCTCCCAGAAACACACAGGACCCAGGTCCCCTGCCAGCTTACCTCCAGTTTTGTTCCCAAGTTTTTTCATTCATTTTGTTGCTGCCACAGGGCCTCATCCCAGGCAGGCTGACAAATAGCTCTTACTCTTATTCCTTGCTGGAATTCAGGAGAGCAGGAAGGCCCTGGATATAGAAATGGGCTTGCTCCTGGGGCAGTCTCTGAACCCATGGAGGTTCCACTGCTCCTAAACGTCCTGGATGTGATGACATCAGAGCCACCCAACACATTCTTTTCGGACTGACTGAAGATAAGCTAATTGAGTATTTGTATTACATCTGCAAAAACTCCTCATTGGATTGCCTAAGCTGGAGTTTGAATAACTGGGACCAGGTTAACTAGAGATCAAGAGCGCGGCGATTCCAAGGGTCTCTGGGCTGAATGTCCCCAGATGCAATGTGAGAGGCTGTGACCGTCCTCCAATCATCTACCCTCCCCTCAGTGGGTTGGCAGTAGGAGTCAGGGAAGCCTTTGGGTTTGGCACGAGGACTCTGTGTGACGATGGAGGGTTGGGGGAGCATGGATTGTTGGGATGGGCGTGGGATCACCTTTGCAGGCTTAGGTTGAAAGAAGAGTTTCTGGAGGCAAGAAGAGAGGGAGGCAGAGCTCTTTTCTTCTAGGAGAATGAACTTGAGATTTGAACATGCCGTAGGAGGGGAGAGGCAAGGGGAAAGGCTAGGGGAGCTTACAGATGGACTTGTGAGGGTGGAGAGGACACAAGATGATCAAGATCACAGGGAAGGGAAGCCTGGGTGGCTCAGTCAGTTAAGTGTCTGACTCTTGATATCAGCTTAGGTCATGATCTCACAGTCATGAATCGAGCCCCACGTTGGCCTCTGCGCTGACAGCACGGAACCTGCTTGGGATTCTCTCACTCTCTCTCTCTGCCTCTCCCCTGCTCTCTCAAAATAAATAAACTTGAAAAAAATCACATTCCTGGAGTGCCTGGCTGGCTCACTCAGGAGAGCATGTGTCTCTGGATCTCAGGGTTGTGAGATCAAGCCCCACACTGGGTGTAGAAAGTACATAAAAATAGGTAAAACTTATAAAACAAAACAAAACATTTTTCTTCATTTCCGCAGACAGATTTCAGGCCTCCATTTCCAGATGTCATATGACCAGGGAATCCCCTAATGGGACACTGTTCCCACTCCAGGCCTGTCCTATACACCTCCCTGACTGCCTAAGGGACCGCGTTAGACAAAAGCCCAACCATATCACCCCATCCCCTCCCCAGAGGCTAATACAAACCAGGTTTCCCTCTCCAGGTCAGTGCCCTTGTTATATAGCAGGCAAATAAATACAAGCTTCAGGACACCTTCACCTCCATGCCCAGCGGGGCCCCATGCAGGGCATCCACACCCAGAGTCACCGTCAACATAATCCCTGCCCAGGGTCCCTACCTTTGCCTAAATGGTGGCTGGTTCCAGGCTGTTTCCAAAGTGGAAATGCAGAAGCAGTTCCTAATTCTGTTTATCACCAGACAGCTCTTCTCAAGCAGAAATTATTGATGTCCTATCTTCTAAATATAGGTGCCCATTAACTTTTGTTTTTTCCCCAACATGAGAATTAAAATAGTCCGGGCACTAAAGGGATTTCCATGAACAGCAAGGATTGTGTCTCCTGGGGATCCTGCTTCTATTTTCCTCAGTATGCAGCCAACATATTCTGTGGCTTTTCAGGACATGCTTCACTCCGTGTCCACTTGACTGCTTCAGGTCAGGCTGAATTTCCTTCTGATTCCTAGGCTCCAGCCACATGTCTCTCAATTCCTGAATTTTTTGAGCATGATTTGCTGCAAGGCCTTCGTTCCTCCTAGGTGGGGCACTCATGGCCCATAGCCCATCATCAAGCTGCTTCTTCCTGTCGCCGTGTTCACTACCTGATGCCTTCTCACATGTATGTCCTGGTATTCTGTCTTCCACCTCCCCCAATGCCTGGGAGAGTCCAACTTAACTTCCTGGCCAACTTTAGCTCTGCCTCTGGTCTATAAACTCAGAGAAATCATGCATCCTTGCTGTAAGAGAATTCAGCTGTCGAAAAGCTTCCCAGGCCTGACTCAACCATGGAATCAGCTAGAAGGCATTTTAAAGCTCAATCCCTGTGGGTAAAGCTTAACCATCCTGGGCTGGGTCCCAGCATGGTGTTTGTGGAGACCTGTCTGGGGGGTTCTCAAGGCGCCACCTGGGCTGAGATCTGCTGCTCCCTAGAGAAAGATGGGCCACTCCTCCATGAGCTATACCTGAGAGCAGGGTGTTCGTGGTCCTTCCCATCTCCTGGTGCAGCAGGTGTGGCAGAGACTCTACTATGGTCTCAGGTGGTTCTCATGCACGATGGGGCGGAGTAGCTCCTCTTAAAAAGGGTTGATGCGGGGCGGGGGCTTTGCTTTCTGTCTGAGGAGGGCTGGGTAACTCTCAGAAGCTCTCTGGGGTGGAAGACTCGGGCCTGCTCTAAAAGATTTTTCTGAGGTTTCAGACTTTCAGACAGGGTTTCTGGCTCTCAAGGAAATGATTTCATACAACTTTAGGGCTCCTTGTCTTTCTAAGGATAAAGAAACCTAGGTGTTGAATCTTAAGTCTCTTCAGCCTTAGGGAAAATCTGCTAACTCAGGGAAAATTGTTTTACCCTTTCATTAAAACGCTGAGTTATGAAATCCTTTGGATGCATTTCTTGAGACAGGAAGGGAAATGGGGGAAATACCGGAGGAAAAGTAGTTGAAGTTAACAAGAGGGTAAGGTAGCCCTGAGAGTTGGGAGGTACTTTCACCAAGAAGGGGGCAAAGCAGGGAAGGGCTATCGCCAAGAAGGGGGGAGAGCAGGGGTGATGGTGTGAGGCAGTGGGGGTTTCTGCTGTACCAGAAAGGTGATTGCCAAGCATCTCAACTTTGAAGATAAGATGGGGTCTCATCAGGTTTCTGGGCAACAGGGAAAGCTGAAGAAAAATTCCCAAAGAGGAAACTAATGGGAGATGCCATGTCCTACTAAGGGAGGCTGAGCAAATGAGAAAAATGTCGGAGAGAACCCATGGCAATTCCTACTTGAACGAGGTCTTGAAAGGGTGAAGTAGGTGAGGGAGAGGCTGGAGGAGAGGGGGTTGTGGAGAAAACACAGCGGCTGCCACAGAACGGGGGAAACCCAGCCTCCTCAGGCTGAAAACCATCAGTGGGATTGGAGACCAAGGGATTTCAACAGGGGTCTCCCCATAAGCAGGGGCCCAAGCTTCCCATCATGGCCCCTGACTTTTCCTCTTAAAGGTCAACAGTCTTGTAAAGGGAAGTGTCTCATTATGATCTAGAGCTACTTTTTCTATCTTTAAGGAAAGGAGGGGGACTTGTAAGCTGATAAAGTCGCTGATTAAAATTTTTCATCAATACCAACATGAAATCCAACTTAGGAAAACAAGCTCTCAGCCAGAATTGCAGTTCGAGGGAATCTGGAAAGAAATATAGAGGAATGTGGGCAAAAGTGACTGGGGTTTCAGCAGACAGGTAGAGATAGCCATGTGGTTGGGTGGAGACGGTTGTTAGCTAAGAGGTCAGAGAAAGCCAAAAACCGTGGGTGTGCGTGGGATCCACCAGGTGTTCTTGCTGAACTGACGTGGAATGAGAAGGGCTGCTTTGGAAGCTAACAGGGGATCATGGAAGGGCATTAATAACAAGGAGAACATCAAAGTGTCAGGAAACCCAAGTCAAAAGCAGAGAGAAAGGAGACGTGCAGAGAGACTTTGACTTTTACCCAAACCATGAGAGGAGCGGTGGATGGAGGGCGGAAAGGGGTCATTGACTGTGCTGGAGGGGACCTAGAAGCCCTCGAGCAGGAACTGGCCTCTACTCATCGATCCCAAGCCCTGGTTTTTCATCTAAGTTATGAGCCTCAGAACTCCCACTGGCTCTGATCTTGAGTGCATCCTATGTTCTCTGGGAGAAGGGAGGGGACTTAAGTGTCCCCTGTGATTGAGGCAGGCTCATCAAGAGTTCTGCCCTGTGAATCCCTGAAGGACTGGGACATCAAGATCACCTGCCAAATCCCTTTTCACCGAAACTAGCATTTGCTCAGATACGTGGGGGAGGGTGTGCTTGACCTTGGACTAGGGCAGTGATTCGAAAGGATTCTGGGCCTTAGACCCTCAGCTGCAAACGGAGTTGCCTCTTCACAGATTCGAACCTCTTGACTTCAGAATAGTTTTCTTAACCTCCCCGCAATCTCCAGTCAAAAACGGCCAAACCCCTGTGTCCACCCAACAATGGAATGACGACGGGTTTTCTTCACTCTGGAAGTAAAATAACTCCGGTGTGAAGGGCCTTTGCCCTGGTCCACAGCAATGGTAAGGTCAGTGCAACCCTCCTCTCCTAGTGCTCAATATTCAGGTGAAACCTCCTTACTGGGGAGATAGCCAGGAGGTTGGAGGGGCTTGGTGGTGCTATAGTCCCTGGCAAGTGTCTGTACCCACACAGGTCTAGGAGTGATGGTGGCAGGCTGTCCATGTCCATAGGTCCTAGCTATAGTCCTCTGCCTGGGATTTAACACCCCAATAGTGGTTCTGAACCAACCTTGCCTCCAGCTGCAAATGTTCTAGTCCACCCAGGGGTGAGATCGTGGGGCTTGCTAACTGATGCGTGGGTTGACCTGGGTCTCACAAAGCTTGTATTTCCCATGGGAAAGCAATATTGTGCCAGATCCTGGCTGTGCTTAATGGGGTTTTATTTTAGTCCTTGGTAAGGAAGTGAAAGATGAAGTGGTATGTATGTAAGTGGCCAAAGTTCTACAAGAGAAAGATGGGTGAGATTTGGGTTTACAAAGGAACAGTCTTAGAGAGCTAAAATGGCTTATGTTGTAAGCCATTGGTCCTATTTACAAAGAAGTTCTTTGGTCTTGTTTTTTGTTTAAAAAAAAAAAAACTTTATTGGTGGCGGTGAAGACGAGGGCGGGGCAATGGGCTGGAGGCAGGAGGCTACGTGGGCTGCCCTACCTAGTCCTCCTGCTGCATCTGGGTGATCAGCTGTTGCCGCTCAGCAGCCTGGCGCATGCGCATCATGACAAGGCTCTCATAGTCCCTCTCGGACAGCACTGAGCCCTGTGACGGTCCTGGATGGCTGGGGCCCCCTGCGCCCTGGGGCCGTCCCTCCAACCAGGAAATCTTCAGGGGGTTATCGAGCAGGCCCACTTCGTTTTGGACAGCCAGCTCCGCAGCCTTGACAGTCGCAAACTCCACCACAGCGGTGCCAGCCCTCTTGCTGGAAAGCACCAGGTTGAGCACCTCTCCGTACTTCTGGAAAAGCTGTAGGAGGACATCTCTGGAGTAGCCACCTTTTGACTCATCTCCCTTCTTGCACTTCCATTTTAGCTTTAGCTTCGGGGTTCCTCTGCCTTCAGGATTTTCTGCCTTTCCTCTCGACCTCTGCTCCCATTCCTGGCGTATCTGCTCCTGGATCAGCCTCTGCTGTTCCTCCAGCTGCCGGGAACCCTCTTCTCGAAGGCGTTCGATCTCCTGCTTGAGTGTCCTGGTGCTCCGGCTCTCCTCCTCCTCCTCACTGCCGTGAGCCTGGGCCTGCCGTTCCCGGGCCTCCAGGTCAAGCTTCACTTTCTTTCTTCTCTCATCAAGTTTCTGGGTTCTCTCTGCTGCCTGCTTCTTGGCTTTCCTGACCTTGTCGTACGCAGCCCTGGCTGCAGCATCGGTCAGTACCTCCAAGGCCTGAGAAAGCTGGTGGAAGAGCTCAGCTGCTCTGGGATTATCTGGATTTTTGTCTGGGTGGCAGGAGAGGGCCTTCTGCCTGTATGCCTTCTTCACCTCTTTGTCCGCTGCTTTCTCCTCGATACCTAGGAGGGTGTACAGGTCCATCTGTAAGAGCTCCTTGGTCACCGCCATGGTTCCAATCCTGACTGGATTCGTACTCCAAAGAAGTTCTGAAGTATGAAGCATCAGCTATATATAGTCCAAGGAGTGATTGTGTAAGGAGGCAGGCTTGAGACAATAGAAGGGCACACATTGCCCAAGGCAAGAGGGACCACCCTTGTAATACCCTTAACATTCCTAAGGGCAGGCCTAGAAATAGAATTGCTTAAGGCCAGTTACACCCTATGTGAGGGTCCTGGGTCTACTGTGATTGGTTAACACTAAATGTTGTAATTGGATAAACCTGCTGTCAATAATATTGTATATCACTGTATCTATGTCACAATTTCCTGTAACTCCCCCTTCCCAAACTCATAAAAGCCCTACCCCACCTTTGTTCGGAGCTCTCAGCTCAGATCCACTGCGTTGGTGAAGGCTGTGAGACCGAACTTAGGCCCGGCGAGCCTGTAAGAACAGGAGTCTGAACCTAGCAGACTCCATGACAGGCTTTAAGCTTCCCCTCTAAACTAGGTCTAAAGGTCAGTCTCTCCAGAACTATTAGGCGGTTACACATTGCCCGAGGCAAGGGACACCACCCTTGTAATACCCTTAACATTCCTAAGGGCAGGCCTAGATCAGTTATTGCCTAAGGCTAGTAACACCCTCTGAGGGTCCTGGGTCCTGGGTCTACTCTGTGATTGGTTAACACTCTAAATGTTGTAATTGGATAAACCTGCCAATCATATTGTGTAATAATTGGATCACTGTACCTATGTCACAATTTCCTGTAACTCCCCCTTCCCAAACTCATAAAAGCCCTACCCCACCTTTCTTCGGGGGCTCGCTTGCTCCCTCCGCTCCACCAGCTTGGAGTGAGCAAAGGCCTGGGTTCGAACCTGCAATAAACGACCCTTGCTTTTTGGCTTTGACTTTGGACTCTGGTGGTTCATTTCTGGGGGACTCCCGAATTCTGGGCATTACAAGCCTAAGCCATAATAATAAACGCCCTTTGCTTTTACATGCGTGACTCGGTCTCCCTGGTGGCTTCTGGTTTTGGGGTGATATTGAAATCTTGGGCATTACAATTGAGGCTCAGGAAACTAAAGGGATTATTCTTAAGCATCCAGGAATATCAAGAGACCACCCTATTGCCTCCTCTGAGCTTCCCTTTGAGCACTTATCATCCAGCAAGGATGTTCGGAGAGGAGAGTGAGGGGGTTACCAATCCTGTCACTATAAAGCTGAGCTCCCTCCCTGCTCCTGGGCTCTCTTGGTGTTTTGGGGTCTTATTCAAGCCCTAGGCATGTGGTAGAGCTAGGGAGTCCTCTAGTTCATTCTACGTTTTTTTTCCCCCATTCCTTTGGGTTTTGGCAAAAGAAGTCCTAACCTCCGTTGTCTCAAGTGGAAGTAGAACCCAGATGAAAGTCTCGGGTCTGGATCAAAGTCAGGTGGTCTATGTTGCTAGGGGCAGGGTCTGCTGGGAGAAAGGCAGGAATCGAGCATGGAGAGGCTATGGAAGGTTCAGGGCTCCCATCTAGATAGCGGGGATGCTCCATGTAGATCACAGGGTGTGGGGAGGCCCAGGGTAGCACCTCATGGGGAGCAATTCCCCCCTTAGTGACAGTAGTCACTTCAGTAGAACATATTGAGAGCCTAATAGCTAAATGTACTATAGGGAATATTCTGTGTACTGAATCTCAAGTGGCCCAGGCATTCAGGGTCACTCCCATGGACAGCAGCCATAGCACCTTAATGGGGTCCCTGTTCTCCCTGTTCAATGTATATGGACCAAACATTTTCCTAGGACTGTTTGGGGCAGACCTTGTCAGGCTGACACAGAACAAAGCTTCAGATCAGTAGGACAGGAACACCTACCTTCTCCCATCGCCACCACAGTGGGGTACAGATATCTTGGAGATTTAGCTCTTCCGTGTGAAGCACTCAATTCCCATCATCCCCTGCCCAGTGCCATTTATCAAGCCGGTTTCTGCTCCTCCCTCAGGTCGGTCAGCCGTCTGTGCACAGACACCTTCTCAGGTGCTATTAGTTCTGAAAATGGACTCCTATGTTGTACACGCGATGTAACTCAGTCAGGTGTAGCCCTCCGCTGGTCTTCAAGCTCCATGAAATCATGATCATGTCTGTAAGCAAACTAGAATAGTTTCCCAGCACTGCTTCAAAAACTAACAGGTCATGGAATGTTAAGTGGAATCACTTGCAGGCCTTTGTCAAGATGAATGCTAGTCATTTGGGCTGAATTACTTTGGGCTGAGGCCTGCCACTCTGTTCATAAAGTTTTTTAGCTTATTCCAATGAGCAGCCTGGTAGAGTGCTATTCCCATAGAAGAATATCCTGTCTTTCCACGAGCTGCCCACGAGAGCCAGGGCGCCTCCATCTTCCCACCCCCACACCCACCCCGCCCAACCTCCTCCCTGTGCTCCAGGGAGGTGGAGACCTAATAAATGAGTCACTCCAGGCTGTGAATCAGCTTTCTGAGGTCTCAGTGCTGAGGGGGCTCCCTTCAGGGGTTCTCCGGTGATGGTCCAGTTGGGGTCCAAAGTGTCAGCAGTTCTGAAGGTCCGAGATGGTTCTAATGCACCATCACAATGGAGAAATCCTCTTCAAGAGGGTCCAAATGGTCAGGCTTTTCTGATTTTGCTTGTCTTGTTCCCTGCCTTCCCCCCACCCCCCCCACCCCTTGAGAAATGCTATTTGATGAGAACCCGGCAGTTTGAGGCAGAAGACTGGAGCCTGACTTAGAAACTCTTCCAGGGAGGGGGGATGTAGATCAGATAACAGGTTTGTCAAATAATCTTTAGGGTTGTTTTGTTGAGGTGATGAGGAAATGCCAGTTAAGCTTGAAAGCTTATGGAAACCCAACGCTATAAAATTCTCTTCTATTAAAAGGACTTTCTGTGTAGATAACTTGAAGCTCTTGGCTGAATGCTTGAATACAAGAGGCACCATATTAGTATCTTACAGGCAAAAGTACTTGAAATGAATGAACCGACCAGGTTTTCCTAGAGGAAGGACTCTAAATAGCGGATTCTGGGTGTCTGGCTGAGCCAAGGGCAGACACTTTCTGTCGTGCCATGAAAGTGACTTGGAAATATTCATAGAGACTATCATAGCAGGTTCCTGAATGACCAGAGAAATACTTCTAGACTGTCCAGGGAAGAGTGGAGCAGAGGGGGGGAAAAATGGAGGAAAATGTTTGAGGCCACTTAAGCCCAAGTGTGTGAGTCTGACAAACTGGGGACGGGGCTCAGACACACAGGGATGACCTCTGCCGAGGGGGAGCTCCACGCTGACCCTCCTACTATAGACCCTCCATCCCTGTGGTGTCTAGGGTGTTTCCACGTGGCAGCTGGCACCTCCCACAGGTCTCAAGGGAAAGTGTGGGGATGAGGAACTTGACTTTTGGGTCCTCCGAGTCCTACCTCGATCAGGACCTGTGAAGACTGGACTCCTGGGATCCAACCAGAAATCTGAGGGCAGCGAGTTGTTCGGGGGTGGGGGGAGGCCTCTAGGTGAAAGGGCAGGTAGAAAGGATATCCAGCCTACAATCTGTGCAAGTACCCCCACCCCCACCCCCACCCCCACCCCCACCCCCACCCCCACTTGCCCCATCCTGTGATCCAAGAAAGGAAATTGAGCCCTGGTGCACCAGGACTGCTGCTTCCCCTCCCCCCTCCCTCCTCCCTGCACTGTGCCCTGAAGCAGCTCCCGGAAAGGGCTCTCACGGTGGGCACATAGAGTCCAGTCTAACCAGTGGTAACATCCACAGAGATGTCCTAGGGGTGGGGCCGCTAGGCAGGATGACCAAACATAATCGAGCAGACGTGCCTGTAGCCATCCCTGTCTCTGACTGACTTAATGGGTGCATTGCCCACCTTCTTGTTCTAGCAGAGTCCCTCTGCCTGGGCTTTGACACCCAAGACAGAAGATCTGGGTTCCCTGGAATGATCACTTTTGGATCCATGGCCACTCACAAGTGCACTCTAGTGACCGCATGGTCCGCTAATTTCTCACAAAGTTCATATTCTGAGCAGGAAGACCGTTAACTTGTCCAAGTGTTGTGGAATCTGGTCTGGATCACCTGGCGGAAGAACAAAGCAGCACTCAGATCTGGGAAGGGAAGAGGTTTATTTTACACTGGTGGGCTCAGAGGAGATCATTCTCCAGAAGTGTGAGCCCAGAGCATTAGAGGGAACAATTCATAGCCTGATACTTCTGCATTCCTTACTAGCCAGGGACAGGTGTTTCCTATTTGTCCTGGCATCCATCTTAGAACAGATTTTCCCTATCACTATCGGCCATCTTACGACTATCACATCCCTGTCACAAGGACTAAATCCTAATGGTTTGGACTAAACTTACTAGTAATAGGAAAGTGAACTGTTGTGTGTTTAGTGATACTGTTGACTAGAGTAAGCTGGGATCTATAATGGGAAGAACATGTACACCTCTTATGAGGCATGTGGAGAAATGGATGTAAGACTTATCTCAACACTTGTGCATGGGTGTATAAACGACCTGGAAATATGCTAAGATGATTCCAGCACCTGGAACTCATTGTCATAGGAGGAGGATGCCCAGAACTTGCAAATGAAAGTATAAGGCTGCCCTCCTAGTTAAAACCCTGAAGGCAGGATAGTCTGTTCTCCTTGATGTACGAAGTGCCCCTTGAAGGTCAATGAGCCTGTGAGTGCTGACCATGGGAATGGCTCCTCTTCTTCTGCAATCCCTGGGCCCTGAGAAACTGAGCCCTGCTCCCAGTTCTCTGGCTTCCCTGTCTATTTGCTCCAATCCTGGATACAGGGAGAAAGATCAAAGTTGTCCATTCCAAAGTTGATTCATGACCTTGACCTTGGCAAAAGAGTTCATGCATACAGGGGACTGTGCTAATACCCTGTCTCCTCACTTGAGTCGGGGTCAATTTCCAGAAGATCTTAGTCTCCAGATCTTGTTCAGAGTTAATGAAGAATCTGTCTAGATTCTGCGGAGAGAGGGAGCCTTCTCCTGTGTGAAGTTGAAGATGGGCTTGAAGGCAACAGGGAAAGAATTGGGCCCTGAGTGCCTGGCTGGGTCCTGGAGGTCCTCTTCACACATCACTTACTGGGTCACTTGAGCCTCTTAGGCATCCTGGTCATGCTTAAGGTTCATACTCCAGAGCATATAGCAGTCAAGGTCAGACTGCCCTCAGCCAAAGCAGCCCCTGTAACCCCAGGGCCTGCAGTGCAGGAATGTGACCCATCCCCCTGGCTTTGGGAACTGGCAAAGGCAGCTGGTTCCACATTGGAAACCCTAGCCTGAAGAGGGATAGGTGGCTGACTTGCATGACCCTGTTTCCTTTCGACTTTGCAATGAGGGGTTGATCTACAAAGCCTTCTGTCAGTAGTTCCTCATTTGTCCACTGATGGCCTCCTGTGTGTGACAGAGCTCTGGAATGTAGTGGGATTTCTGATGGCCAAACCTGCCTCCAGGGTTAGTGAGGTTCTGGATCCACTTGCCCAACCGCCAGCCATGGTGGGCGTGTGTGTGTGTGTGTGTGTGTGTGTGTGTGTCTGTGTGTGTGTGTGTCTCGGGGTGTCCACACTGCTCCTCACTTTTTTGTGGGGAGACTTCTCGTGTAGGGTTGAGTGAAGAGGTCCCGGGAAGTATTCAACTTTGAGCCTCCCTCTCAGCTGGGACCTTGTCCTGAGCTTATGGATGTGTCCTGGTGGATCCCAAGGGCTGCTTCTAGATGGAGTCAAGGCCAACCCGGTCACTGTCCCAGTGGATCCATCCGGGTTTGGGCCTTTGTTCTCTTGTCATCGCCCCATACCTGTACCTGAGCTAGGCTGTGAGTAGAATAGTGGGAGAGGGTGTCTTGTGGTCTAGAGAGAAGCTGGGGTTTCTAGAGTCACATGTCCATCATCTTTCAATGAAACAATTCCCAAACCAGGCTGAAATTCCAGGTCTGTATATCTGACTAAACAAGGGTGTATTTTGAAGGTATTGTCAAAGTTGTATGTCCTTTGGCTCTAGCCAGAATTTTCTCTAATAGGGATAGAAAGCTCACCTAGGATGGTCAGGTATGAATGAACCAAATGATCTCTCTGGTATCAAAAGCCACAAGGGAGAAGACCTTCTTATCTGTTGTGCGTGCAGGCGCTCAGAAGCAAGGATATGAGGGTAAGAGAATGAGGAAATAGAGTTAAAGGATGGGGAAGGGAGGAACAACATGAATGATGCCCATATTGCTGCTTTATTTCTCACAGGCAAGTAGTTTTATACAGACAGCCACAGCTGTGAAAAATCCTGGAAGCGTGGCTATCTTGAAGATCGTCAAAGCTTGAAGGACATTAATACAATTAACATTTTTAACTCAAGTGACTTAACCTCTGAGGAACTGGGTCAGCTGCAAGGGTTGTAAGAGCACCAGAGCTCTTGCTCAATCGCACTCTCCTCACTGGCTCCCTGCTGCTGCTTCCCACACTTCTCCCTTTGGTTGAGTTACCCCAATCCACAAAGGCTGTGGTTAATTCGAGGATTTAGGATTTGGAGTAAGTCTCTGTAATCACATGTGCCCCTAAACTAGTGTCTGATTTGGTCCCTGAGAGAGGGTGTGCCCGATGAAAACGTGGAACACTGTTGGGCTGCATGCCCCTTCCTAGAGATTAAAAGGTTGGGGCATTTTCACAAATGAACACCCCTGATTTCAGAATTTTTTCTTTACTGACGGTTTCCATAGGAGTAGGAAGTGCAGAAACACCATTCTGTATAGAAGTCGTAAATGATCTAATGGTTCTTCACTCTGGAATTGATATAGTTCTGATGGTAAAGATTCTTACGGGCACCAGCAGTCGCATCTTCACTGGCAACCCTGTCTTGTCCTTTGGTGTTTCACTAAGCCTCCTTATATGGGTAACTGGACCCAAGAGCTTGTCTCTTGGCGGGGTGGGGGGAGGTCTGATTAGGGTGGTGGATTTCCCGTTCTGGTCAGATGTCCTATACCCATAGCTGTCATTGACTGCTGTGTAGTAAACTGCCCAGGGCAGCAGATCCTAATGTGACCCTCATCCTGAGATTTAACATGCAGGCCAGAAGTTGGCAAGCAACCCCAGCTCTGTGTGAAAATGTTCACTTCTGCCCCAGGGGTGAGATGATGGGTGCCTCCCTGAGACCCATCAGGGTACAGAGTTCTCACCAAGCTTATATTCCCCTTGGGGAAAATACTTGTTCAAATACCCTGATCTGGTGTTTGGTCTTATTTTAGGCTTTGTAGGAAGGTGAAATAAGGTAGGCGCATATAGATGTTGGTACCTGACACATCCTCCAATTAATACCTACTATCCGCTCAAGAGGTAGAATCTTCCAGTGAACCATTGTGAGGAAATCTGGAGAAAAAGGTCTAAAAATAAGGTACAAATAAACATGGATATTACATGAGCTTACAAACTACACAAGGTAATTCTATCGTAATGCAAAAAGTGTGTATTGAAGTGAGACATGGCAGCGGCACATTAAATGGAGGAAATGAGGCCCAGGAACCTGGCAGAATAGCCATCTGATCCCTCAGGCAGGAGAGGCTGAAGTCAGGATTCTAACTCCCTCCTCTGACTTGAAAGCCACCATGATGGGGAAAGAGTCTCCATGCAGGTAGGGCAATGGAGAAGAATGGCCCAGGAAGTGGAGCTTTCTTGCTGCCCTTGTCTGTTCTGAGTCCCACACACAAGACAGGACTAGACATCCTTATGTCCTTTAACTCCCTCAGCTCTTCAGGCCATTGGTATGGGGACCAGAGGCAGTCACCGCATCCCTTGTGTCAGGCTTTGATGTTCAAATGGTCTTAAAGTTCAGTTATAAAGCAATAGCTCACTGTCCCTGGGGTGGAGTCTGCTGGAGAGGAGACTGGAAACAGGCATGGAAAAACCATGGACCGCCAAGGGTGTAGGGGTCCCATCAGGGATCTTATGTGTGTAAATCACACAGGGAGCCCACAGCATCTCTTTATAGGGAATAATTTCTGAATTCCCTTGATCCCTCACTCACAGCTATAACTTAAGCCGAAATCTTAAACTCCACTGTCATACACATGGGGCATGAACTAGATTTGTTTCCACACTAGAAGTAAAAAGTCCAGGCATGGAAGGTCACTCTCAAGGTCAACATCCATAGCATTCTGATGGGGATCTTTCTCTCACTGTCCCTGGTGTGCAGACCAAGCCTCTTTCTTGGGCTGCTCAGGGCAGCAATTTGTTTCATGTCTGTCCACTTGATAGATCTGGCTGAAACTTCCTCCATGATGTGTTCCAGCCACACAGATCTGCTGCACCATCCTGAGTATATAGAGCCTCTTTGTGTCTTGGGAGCTGTGCTCCTTCTGTTAGCTGTACACCACCCTCCATAGCTATTCACAAGCTGACTCCTACCTGTGACTGAGGTGTTCGTTGTCTTGTACATTAAGTCCTACATGAAAGTGACCCCTCTGTAGTCAGTACTTGACCTCCCCCAGCACTTAAGTAAATTCCACTGTAAGTCCTGGTCAGTGAGATCATGGATCGTGTCTGCAAGTGAATGCAGCTGCAGATTCCTTCCCAGTCTTGAAGGGACAATGGATTCCTGTTTTCAAAGGTCAGTCCCAGTGTTTGAGACTACAGTACATGGAGGATGTGGTTCAGGGACTGATGGTTTTGAAGCATCTGGGTGATCTCATCATGCAGCCTGCGTGGAGAATTCCTCCCATAAAGAATAACATGCATGCTATGAGCTGCATCTGAGAGTAGGGGCCTCATTGGCTTCCCCACGTCCGTGGGCTCCAAGGGGCTGGGATTTTAGTGAGTCCCACTGAGGCTGTCAATGAGAACTCCCGGAGAGGATCTCCCAGTGCCGAGGAAGGTCCGTTGTTCAGTGAGTCTGCTGTTGATGATCCAGGTGGGGCCCCAATAGCAGTTCTGAAGGTCCCAGGTGGTTCTAATGAGCACTCTGGGGACAGAATCTCCATATCCGGAGGGTCAGACTGTCTGGATTTGCCTTCCCCCCCCACCCCCCCCCCCCCCCGAGAGACCAAAGAGAACTTTACAAAGATAAGAGCAGCTCAGGGAAGAGGATGAGGGCCAGACTTAGAATTCTTCCTGAGACTGACTCTGGAGGGGACATGGCATTTGATGAAGGGACTTTTCAAATGTTTGTAGGGCTGGCTGTCTTGATCATGTGAGGAAATGCTGTTGAGCTAACAGCATTATGGCCAAACCTCGCTGTGAGAAATGGTTTCAATTTTAGTGTACAACAATATTTTCACCCAAAATCTAAGAACTTGTTAAATAATTTCTGTGTAAACTTAGTTCCTGACTGAATACAAGTGGTATTTGTCAGTAGCCTACAGGCAAAGTACTAGATGTGAAGGAACATAGTAGGTTTACCTGGAGTAGGGTCTTCATGGGTCAGAACTGTGGGTGCCTGGGTGATCCTAGGATGGTGGCTGAAGTGTCAAATGGTCATGACTTGGAGGCAGTTGGAGAGATGGAGTCACTGCATATTCTTGGATGACAGGAGGAACATATTGTAAGACTGTTGGCGGGGGGGGGGGGAAGTGGAGCAGAGAGGAACTGAGGGATTCGCTGGTCACTTAAACCCCAGTGCTTGAGCAGAGGCTGACTGTAGGTGGGGTTGTGGACAGGGGACTCAGACACCAAGTCTGTGCTGAGCGGAGCCCCATCTCAAGCCTCTACAAGGAGCCTTCTCTCACCCACTGTAGACCCTCCAACCCTTTGGTGTTCCTGGTACGCTCTGGTGATGGCTGGCCTCTCTCGGGTCTGCAGGTAAAAGGTGAGGACCAAGTGGCCCTGACCGCTGGGTCATCCAGAGTGAGCCTTCATCAGACAAAAATCATAGGTCTCCTGACCAGATGCTTCATGAAATGAGGGCAGTGGGTCTTCTCTTGAGGCTTCTGGATGGATGGGTAAGTGGGTGGGGGGTATCCACCTGACAGTCTTGCCATAGTCATCCCCAGTACCAAGAGAAGGGACCTGGGTCTGTATTAGCTGCCTTCTGTGCTTCTGCAGGAGGGTCTTTGAAAGGCCTCTCAGGGTGAGCACACAGCCTGGTCTTTTTGTAGGCACCAGTGCCTACCTCCCCAGACCTGCCCTGGGAGGGAGGGACTTGGAGAGACGGTGACTGCAGCAAAACCCCCAGCAAATGTGCCTGCAGATGCTTCTGTCTTTAATCTATGGGTGCATTGCCCACTCCCTGGTCCCAGCAGAGTTTCTCTGCCTCTGCCTGAGTTTTGATACCCAAGATTAAGGTTCTGGGTTCCCTGGAATGTTCACTTTTGGATCCATGGCCGCTCACAAACGTCCTCTAGTGGCCTTAAAGTCAACTCCATTCTGCAAAGTTCATACGGAGCAGGAAGACCGTATTTGTCCAGGGCTGAATCCTAATTTTTTTTTAAGACCAAACTTTAATATTTCAAGGATATCTCAAGTGAGTTTCCTGCATGGGGTTAGAGGCTTCCATTCATGCCACCAGAGCAAGAATAAAGAATTCTGAAAGTCAAAGTGATGATCTCTTTGGATATCTAATAATAAAGCATGTCAGAAGGTGCAAAAATGGAGGCATTCAGCAGAGCTAAACCAAGCAACAGGCTGACTGTCCTAACAGGGTAGAGAAGCTATTTCTGGAGCTCAGTCCCAGGAATGAACTGCCTCAGCCAGAGGGAGATCCAGACATGGATTTTGATGGATTCTTCTATTAATTAGTAAAAAGCAAGCTCACACTGAAGTTCACACTTCTCCCCATGACTCAAGTTGTCTCTTGGACCAACAAAGAACCTTTGACTTCTCACATGCAGGCTGAGCAAGACCCCAGTGGCAGGACTTAGCTAGTGATTCTGACCTCAGGCTGACTCTCTGGGCCTGGGTTTGGAGATCCTCAGGCAGGACAGCCTGGAATTGCTCTTGTACAAGCATCTCCACCATCTGTTCATTCATGTGAATACTGGGTCTCAGCCACTGTCTAGAAAGCTCCTGGAGATGTCTGAGGACCTCCCTGGGCCAACTGCGACCTCAGAGCAGAATTTCCTGAACCTGTCTGGATGCTGCAGTGTTGGGAGGATTCCTTTGTGGTAGGGTCTCCAGGTCTGCAGAGTCTTCATCAAGGCTCTCAGCTGGAATCCCAGAAGGCTCTTGGGGAACCTGGACCTGGGGAGCCAATAATAGCACAATTTCTGACCCCTCAGCCATCATCTTATTAGATGGTGATCTTTTTATTCTGGACTTCTCTATTTGTGTCTCTAGGTACCCTTCGGTCTCCATTCTGGGACTTAAAGGATGTCTCTGACTCCTGTGCAGTGCCACCTCAGAGGGTGGGCGACAATGGAGGTCGTGGTACCTCAAGACCAGACTGAGCCCAAAATTGAGACTAAAAAAAGTGAATCCTCATAGTTCTGACTAAACTGAATGACAAAGTGTTCTGTGTCATGATGGTTCTGAAGAAAAAGACCAGAGTAAACCAGGATTTCTATCAAGAGGAAAGTTCATTGACCACTTTTGGGAGGCATGTGGATACAGATGTGAGACCTTGTGACCTCAAGGTACACGCATGGATGTTAACACAACACACAAATACTCCATTGAAGCACTGCAGCTCAGTGTCCCAGGAAGATGAGGCCCAGAACTTCTATATGAAAGGTCAAAGCGGTTGTCCTAGAAAATGCTGTAGGCAGGGTTCGAAGGTTGTGTCCTTTCATGTACAAGTTGTTCCCAGAGGGTAAATGAGCCTGTGAGCACTGAGAATGAATGGCCACACTCCTCCTTCTGGATCTCAATCTCAAGGCCTCAGGAAGCTGAGCCCCCTCCCAACTCCTTGGCTTCCCTGTCCCTCCCCCTATCCTGGCTACAGGGAGGAAGTTCAAGGTTGTTGGTCTCCACTTCAAAGTTTATTCAGGACCTTAGTTTTGGAGAAAGGACTCATGGGTACAGTGGACTGCCAATACCTTCTCTCTCCAGTAGAGTCTGGATCAATGTTCCAGAGAATGTCAAAGCCTCCAGACCTGGCTCAGGGGGAGGAGAATTCAGGTCCTGCTGCCTAGATGAGCTGTGACTTTGTCTTGGGTAAAGTTGAGGATATGGTCTTGAAGGTGACCAGGGAAGCCTCAGGTCCTGGGTGCTTGGCTGGGTCCTGGAGGTCTTCCCCACACCTCTTACTGGGCCACCTGAGCCTTCCAAAGGCCCTGGTCATGTTTAAAGTTCATGGTCTGGAGCGATATAGCAGTCAAGGGTGAGACTGCCCTCCTCCATCCACAGGGCCTGGCAGTTCATGAATGTGACCCATCCCATTGGCTTTAGGATCTTGGCAAAGGTAGCTGGTTCCATAGTTGGAACCCCATGTGAATATATGGCAGGCAATAGCCTCTTGTGACCTTGTCTTCCACTTGACCTGCAGGTATGTCCTAACCTTCTCTCAGGCAGTGTTCATGGAATAGACTATTGATGGCCTTCCTGGTGTGACAGAGCTCTGGGAAACACTGGGATTTCTAGGGCCAGGGAAATGGCACTTAGCTGTTCAACTCCTCAGGTTCTCAGGCCACTTGCTACATCTGCAGGCCCTAGTCCCCCAGTGACTGCTCATCAGCCCCCAGTCGCCATGAGGAAAATTCTCAGGCTCCTCTACACTTTCCCCAAGGAGGCTGCTTGTGTAGGCCTGAGTCTGAGGTCCCAGAGTGTCCTCTCTGGTGAGAGGGGTCTTTGGATTTCCAGAATGTTTCCTGGTGGGTTTCCAGTGCTGCGTGTGAATGGAGTTGGGACCCACTAAGCCACTGTCCTTGTTGATGGTCTCTAGGTTTGGGGCCTTTTTTCTTCTCTGCCAGTCCTTTCCTACCTGTATCTGAGCTGGGCTTTGACAGGAAGACTGGGAGATGATGCGCTGTGAACCCAAGAAAAAAAAAAGGAAACTTCCAGTCACATGTTGAAACTTTCAGTGAAATCTTTCACATGGAGGACCGAATGTTCTACATTTATAGATTGGTCTTCAGAAAGATACAGTTTGAAGATGTCCTCAAGTCTCCTTTATAGCCACTTCTTTGGCCAACAGATGTCCTACTTTTCTCTATAATATATAGAAAGATCTGAGGATTGGCCTAGCATGGGTGTTTCCATTGAGGTCTGTGTGGTTGTTTTTATGGAAAGGTCCTGTGGGCTTGATCACCTTGGGGGCAGTGCCCTTCTAGAAGCTCCTGCAGTATTGCTTGTTCAGGAGGTGCCTCATGAGTGGGGAAGCAGGGTCCCAGTCTGCCCATATGGTCTCAATTGCAGAGCCCAGTAGGCATCTGCTTAACCCCAGTGAGTGCTCCTGGGCCAGTTATACCATCCTGGGTTACCTTCCCCACTCTCCTTTCCTTCTGAAGGGAGGTGGGATGAGCAGTTTTCTTGATCTTGGTCATCATGGGAACACAAAACTGTGGCCAGCCTGTGATCTCTTGTGTGCTTCATGATGTCATGGCACAGAACTGTCCCTGGGGTCCTATGACAGATGATTGAAAATGGGAGCAGGTGGGTGGGTGTTTGCATCAGGAGAGCCCACTCAGGATGACTCCATGCTACATGGGGCAACCTCAGGGATGCAGTGCTTGGATCCTTGGGGGTGCCTGGGGCTGCTGCTTCTATACAACCTCTGTAGGAGAGCTGAGATGGCTTGGCATGTTTAGGTACCAGGATCCCGAGGGCATCTACTCTAGTCCCAGTAAGCCCAGCTAATCTGGAGCTTGACTAGTGGGGGGGAAAGGGCCACTGAGCCTAGGTCTGAGCTCCCAAGTTAGCCCGAGTACATGGAGCACTTCTTGGTCTGACGCTAACCAACCGATCACCTTAGGTATTTGGATCTCCTCAGGAAAAGTGTCGTCTAGGGAGCAGGACTGATGTGCAGATGAATATGAGAAAGATGAAAGATTCCAAGTCAGCCAAGCACCTGAGGCCATGTTGTCCCTTGGCCTGTCTGGGTGCCCCCTCCTTTCAGGGTCAAGGTAGGAAGAAAGATCATCTTACTGGATTTCAAATAGTATTTTCTGTACAGTGGGTTTGGGGATGGGGAGGATTAAGGATTACAGGACTGTGATGTTTCTTAAGCTGAATCAAGATTGCTCCTCCAATGGCAAGTTCTTCATCAGGTTCGGGGTAGTGAAGGTTCCTGGTAGTGGTAAAGGGTCCTCCATGCAGAAGTAAGATGGAGAGAGAATGACAGGGTGATGAGTGCCTGGTCCACAGGATACAGGGCTGCCTTCCTGTCTCCTCACCTCTTTGTATCTACTTGAGCACCCTCTGTGGCCCTGACCATAGGCTGGACCTTGAGGTGATCCTGTTCCATTTCAGTTTTTCATTCACTGGTTTTAGAAAATGCAGGGAGTCTGGGAATCTCCTATCTGTAAATTAGAACTTGAATCCCATTGAAATTTAAGTCAAGGACCTGAATCCTAGTCAGAAGATTGAACATCTTTGGGGGTTGGAGAGCTGTTGGGAGAAAGGCAGGAAAAGGCATGGTCACAACCATGCAGGGCTCGGGGATCAGGCCTTCCTGCTGGGACCCGGGGATGTTCCACCTAGATGACATCTGGGGGTACCCACAGCACTCCACAAATGGAAGGTGGGCGGTGGTTCAGTCTTAGAGCTGGGAGGTAGCTGCACAGCTCTTGAGGGCATTGCCCACTTTATCCCTGAATCCTTGTCTAGGGCCTGGCCACTTTTGTGGGGCGTGTCTGCTCTGAACAAGTCCAGGGAAAAGTCCTTTGGGGCCAATGGTTTATAGGCTTCGTTGATTGTGTGCTAACCTGCCAAGTTATTAAAAACAAAAAATGTTTGAGGCACGTTTACCAACTACCCCCATAGCAGCCTGGGAATTGTGGAGAAAGCAGTGGGAGCATATCCTCATGTAGAAGAGTTTGTGTTTGAAGAGTTACATTTTGCATTTGTGACTTCAACCGCAACAGCTTCATCTTCATTCTCTTCTATATATGTTTTTTTAATGTCTATTTTTGGGAGAAAGGAAGACCAAGCACAAAGCAGGGAGGGGCAGAGAGGGAGACACAATCCGAAGCAGGCTCCAGGCTCTGAGCTGTCAACACTGAGATGGACGTAGGGCTTGAACCACAAACTGTGAGAACATGAGCCGAAGTTGGATGCTTAGACAACTGAGCCGCCCAAGTGTCCCCATCCTCTTCTTCCTCAGTTCTCTTCAGGGGACCATCTTGGCCTTGTCTGTGCTTCCTGTGAAACACTGGTTCTCTATCCTACAGGCATCTTGGTACAACAATGGCCTGCAGCCCTCGGCAAAGCTCTGGTCCTGTCCTGGCTGTATTTTCTGCTGGGTATCAAAGTCCCAGTGAACTAAGGGGCCCTCCCTGTGCCCTGCTGCATCTGGTTTAATCCACACTCTGCATCACTGTGTACAGCCCCGTCCTCCTTTCTGTCTGGGTACCACACTGCTAAATGTTCCTCATGCCAGAGAAAGCTCCCAGCTGCCTCTTGTCCTCTGACTCCAGAATCTGTGCCTTCTGTTGGTGGAACCTGGTCAGAAGCTTGTTGTGTATAATCTGAAATGAGTCTGTAGGAGGGCAGGGGGACTGAAGAATGAGCGGGAGACTTCAGATGGTGGGGGTTGGGCTTAATATGCAATAGAACAAAGATAAGTGGCTTGTCTTAGGTGGTCCCTAGGATGAGGAAGCTTCTTATGTGGTCCCAAAATGAGTAGACCTCCCACACAGGACCACCCAATCTTAAAGGCTTACACAGAGGCCTTAACTGGGGTCAGGCATGCATACCATCCTAATCATCTTAAATACCTATCGCTGTCTCAGGGTATGTCCTTGGAACAGACCTGAAATAGGGACAGCATGCAGGATGACCATGCTAAGGACATGGCAGGTTGAGGAGGCTTGACTTCCTGCTTGTTGGTGGAGGGTCATGGGGGACACTCCTCTCTCCTCTGGCACCTTCCCAGCCACAGGCCCAGGGAACTTGTTCTGGGTGATAATCTTCCATGTAGACCTAGGACCTTGGTCCCCATCATGATCTCCTTGTCCACTTTGAGCTTCTCAAAGGAACTTTATCACTTTTCTAAAATTTCCCTCTCCTGGCTCAGTTCTGGGTCTAGTCTAAATCTTGTTCTTGACATGTGTCCCATTGCAGTCCTGACACAAAGATAATACAGGACCATTTATCTGTAAGGACATTATAAAATAATGTATAGCCTCTGGAGGTTCCTCCCCTCCCCACCCCACCCCCAAGTTCCTCTTTACTCTTCATCTCAAATTTTTCCTTGTGGCTTGATCCAGCCTCAGGGCTGACAGGATCCAGGTGACCAGCTTATAGCATGGCCATGAGTGTAGACCAGCTCTTTATGGTGGGGGTGTCTGCCTTGCTGTGGAGAAGGGCCAGGGGAGGTCTGAGAGCAATCCTTATTCCTCAGAGCACTACACAGACCATAGGGCCCCACAGGACCAGCTCACTCCTGTCCTGGGCATGGCTCCCAATGTGGTGAACATGGGGGCTCAAAAGTGTTTTAAATCACATCTTCTACTCAGAATCCTCCTCTTCCTGTAGTTCCATCGGTATTTTTCCATCAGGGTTTCCTGTTCTTTGACTTGGCTAGAAATCCTAACTCACGCCATCTGAAGAAAAGCCCGTTCTTCGAATAAAATTGTGAAATAAAAAAGTGAAATCAGTCTGAGGCATGGTGCCAAACTCGATCATAGACCAATGTCCATGTTCAAGGGGCCTAGTCCTCCAATCCAAAGGAGAACCCCCTATGCTGCTCTGTATCTAAAGTCAGCAGGCACACAACCCACTACAAGCCAACACTGGGAAATAACAGTGCCTGGTTCCAGTAGGAAAGGACTTGAAAGTGTCTGATAAGCAGACTGCTATAGTCAAGTATCCAAGGAGAGCATGAGCACAGGAGGTAGGACAAGAACCTCATCAGGACCTAAATGGAATGGTGGAGACGCAGAATAGAGGGAGGGAGTCCGCAGATGAGAGAGGACCCACAGCCCCCTTAACGTCAGGGACGTTGCAGGGACCAGCCCAGGAAGGTGTCCTAGCACGCTCCCAGCAGCATATAGCAGCCCCGTGTGCTGGAGCCTCGTAACTGAGACTATCCCCAGCTCTGAGAAGTGCAGCTAAGTCAAAAAGGCTCCGACCTGCTCTGCCAAGGAGTTGTAAGAGCACCGTCCACCAGGCATGTCTTGATCAAAAAATCTCCCAATTCATAAAATACAGAACAGTGCATGGCACGTGTTTCTCAGATGGGAAATGCTAGTGTAATGAAAGATCTACCTCCCGTCAACCCACAGAAAGCTGCCTTCCTGGACTGCCTCCTTTTTCCTTCTTGGGGTTTCCCTGTGATCCATCATCTCTTGGCAGCAACAAGGCTGCTTACAGGACATGCAGAACTGGCCTGTGTTTCCATGTCTTGCTGGAAGTTGGGGAGTCGGATGGTCCCAAGTGTGCTTGTAGTCTGGCTGTCTCCGATGCAAATGGA
>PISW01011647.1:0-38760 GCA_004023785.1 Mungos mungo
AAGGTACTTTGTCATTTCTTGTATCATATTCCCTCTGACTCTCAAACTTGTGCAGATTTTCCCAGACTTCCTTGAGATCAAAATCCTTGATGCCATGGCTTTCATTTCTCTTTAATATCATTAAGTGGTAAAATTCTCTTTTATTAATGTCCTCTGTTGGTGATAATTCCTTGACTGCAAATCCAGCAGAAGGGCTTCCTATCAAATAGAGTTGGAAGGTAAATATTTTATAGTAAATTCCATAATTACACTTCTAAATAATACTTTATAACAAACACAGGAAGTTTCTTAAGATGGTCTTCAAACATTGTAACATGCAATGTTTTTAAGTTTTTTTAAGTAAATTTTTAGATATTAATAATTTCACGATTCTTAAGGTAGTTTTTCCAAGCACACATTATACTATCTATATTTTTTGGACACATAAGTGGATAATGAAACTTCATGATTGGAGAGCTCATCTATACACTGGCTATTATAGAATTGTGCGTACAATCATCGAGATTTCTATCTTCCTTAATTCTTAATCTTTAAAAAATGTGTTCGCCTGAATCTAGAGTTCATAATTTAGATATTCTCAACATATCTTTCATTTCTCTTATGTTTCTTGATGAACGTAAATTCTGTCTTTAGTTCTCAAGGATGAATTCTTTAGTATTCCTGAGACTACAGTTTTGTGTAACTAGATCTAACAATTTTTAGATTGTACTATACAGAGCTCATGAAATATCTTGTTTCTTTCACCATATCCTCGTATGTTTTTAAACTCCCATTATTATTAAACACCAGATCAAGCTGCAGTCCTCACCAATTTGTACTGTGTATCAAGAGGGATCCTTCTGAACTTACCTAAACACTATAAAAGCAGTTTATGAAAAGCCCACAGCCAATATTATCCTCAATGGGGAAAAACTGAGAGCTTTCCCCCTGAGATCAGGAACATGCCAGGGGTGTCCACTCTTACCACTGCTGTTTAACATAATGCTGGAAGTCCAAGCATCAGCAATCAGACAACAAAAGAAAATAAAAGGCATCAGAATTGGCAAAGAAGTCAAACTTTCACTTTTCGCAGATGACATGATAATCTACATGGAAAACCCAGCAGACTCCACGAGAAGGCTTCTAGAACTGATCCATGACATCAGCAAAGTTGCAGGGTACAAAATCAACGAGCAGAAATCGGTTGCATTTTTATACACCAATAATGAAACAACAGAAAGAGAACTCAAGAAACTGATCCCATTCACAATTGCATGATAAACCATAAAATACCTAGGAGTAAACCTAACCAAGGATGTAAAAGGCCTATATGATGAAAACTATAGAAAACTTATGAAAGAGACTGAAGAAGACACCAAGAAATGGAAAAACATTCCCTGTTCATGGATCGGAAGAATAAACATTGTGAAAATGTCATTACTACCCAAAGCAATCTGCACATTCAATGCAATCCCCATCAGAATTGCACCAACATTCTTCTCAAAGCTAGAACAAACTATCCTCAAATTCGTATGGAACCACAAAAGACCCTGAATAGCCAAAGTTATACTGAAAAAGAAAACCAAAACGGGAGGCATCACAATCCCAGACTTTAGCCTCTACTACAAAGCTGTCATCATTAAGACAGTATGGTATTGGCACAAAAACAGACACACAGACCAATGGAATAGAATAGAGAACCCAGAACTGGGCCCACAAATGTATGGCCAATTAATTTTTGACAAAGTAGGAAAGAGTATTCAATGGAAAAAAGACTGCCTCTTTAGCAGGTGGTGCTGGGAGAACTGGACAGCCACATGCAGAAGAATGAAACTAGACCACTTTCTTACACCATACACAAAAATGAACTCAAAATGGCTGAAGGACCTGAATGTGAAACAGGAAACCATCAAAACCCTCGAGAAGAAAGTAGGAAACAACCTCTTAGACTTCCACCACAGCAATCTCCTACTTGACACATCCCCAAAGGCAAGGGAAATAAAAGCAAAACTGAACCCTTGGGACTTCATCAAGATAAAAAGCTTCTGCAAGGCAAAGGAAACAATCAAGAAAACTAATAGGCAACCAACAGAATGGCAAAAGATAGTTGCAAATGACATATCAGATAAAGGGCTAGTATCTAAAATCTACAAGGAACTCACCAAACTTCACACCCACAAAACAAATAACCCAGTGAAGAAATGGGCAGAAGACATGAACAGACACTTCTCCAAAGACGACATCCAGATGGCCTACAGGCACATGAAACGATGCTCAACATCACTCACCATCAGGGAAACACAAATCAAAACCACACTGAGATACCACCTCACACCAGTCAGGGTGGCTAAAATGAACAAATCAAGAGACTATAGATGCTGGCGAGGGTGTGGAGAGACAGGCACCCTCCTACACCGTTGGTGGGAATGTAAACTGGTGCATCCGCTCTGGGAAACAGTGTGGAGGTTCCTCAAAAAACTATCCATAGAACTTCCTTATGACCCAGCAATAGCCCTGCTAGGGATTTACCCAAGAGAAACAGGTGTGCTGATGCATAGGAGCACATGTTCCCCAATGTCATAGCAGCAATGTCAACAATAGCCAAAACATGGAAAAAGCCTAAATGTCCATCACCTGAGGAGTGGATCAAGAAGATGTGGTATATATACACAATGGAGTACTACATGGCAATGAGAAAGCCTGAAATATGGCCATGTGTAGGAAAGTGGATGGACCTTGAGGGTGTCATGCTGAGCAAAATAAGTCAGGCAAAGAAGGACAGATACGATATGTTTGCACTCATAGGTCTAACAGGAAATTTTCAGAATGATCTAGCTTCAAGAAAAGCAAGCAGTTAGTAGTGCTTAAGAAAAATTGATTCAGTATCTAATGAATAGTTGATACCTGTCACAACACAGTATTTTATATACTGTTAAGTGAAACTGCAATATAATCTAAGTTTATTTTGGGAGTGTTTGCTGTATAATTGGACTTAATGAAATGTTTAGAGGTGCAGTAGGCATGACTTTGAGTAGATAATGAAAGAAAATGCAAAATGCTTATTGATTCATGATGTGGTTTCATCTTAGCTTGGGCAAACCATGCAGTATTCAATACATAGTAGCAGAATATTTACTACTGAAGCTTGAAAAGAGGTGAGTTCTTTGTGTGCAACCTTTCATTTATGCATATGAGAGGGTTTTCTTTTTTTTAATATTTTTACATTGTAGGACTTGTTTTGCTTGTTGGGGGTGTTTGCTTATTTAGTACATTCCATCAGGGACAGAAATTACATGCTGGTTTTTTTTTTCCCTAGGAAGTGCGTCTTGGGTTTTTCCCTTATTATTTTCTTTACTTTTTTTTTTTCTCTTCTTCTTTTGGTGGTGGTGGTGGTGATGTTTAAATGAAGTTGCTTTTACAACACCAAAGACTTAATCATCCAATTCCTATATAAAAGGTAGGTACTTTTTTGCATGGACCTCATGTATATTGTAGTATAGAGGTGGAATTTAAGAAAAGGTATTAAGCAGGCTGTGTTGTAGCTTATGGACAAGTAATAAATTGTATCATTTATTTTGAATATATCATAGATAAGCTGCTATATAACGATTACCACTTCAGATAGCTGTGAAATTAGGTGATTAACTAGTTGTTACTTAACCTTCTAATTTCTGTATGAGTCTAATTACATGAAATAGAAGTTGGGGTTTTGATTTTTTACTTTGCTTTTCTGTTTGGAGTGTCATTGTAACTACTGTATTGTAAATGATGGAAAATAATTGCATATGTTAAAAAAAATAAATTGTGTTATATTCCAAAAAAAATAAAAAAAAGAGGGATCCTTCTGTAGTGATGGGAGGGGTGTATCATATGGAAACTTAGGTGCTTTGGTGCTCAAAATTAATATGCCAGGAGATAACACTATAGTTTGCTTAGCTCAATGAAAAATCTGAGGAAAGACCAGGATTTGGATTCATAAAAGCAAGAGTGATGCACAAGAAGTAATGGGCAATGTGGTGATAGTGCTTGTGCTTGCACATCTACGGGAACATAACTGTGTTATAAGTTAAACGCCTGACCCTGGTAAAAGAAACTGACTTAGCAACAGGCATAATACTGACTCATTCTGTAAGAATGTATAATATTGGTATGAGTTAAAAGTGGAAACTATTTAAATGAGGGACAGTATATTGTTATAGGAAGACTGTAGACTGACATCTACTTCAGATTTGCTCTAAAAAATAATTGTAAAAATATTGTAAACTGAATAATAAAAAAAAATGGTCAGACTGAATATCCCATGAATTCCGTTACTAGTTGTATACCCAAGAGAATTATACAATATATACATGTTCCAGGAGACACATACAAGAATTTTTTTTAATTTATTTATTTAGTGTAAGAGAGAGATAGTACAGGGTAGGGACAGAGAGAGAGACAGAGAGAATCCCACACATGCTCCACACTGTCAGCACAGAGCCCAATGCAGAGCTCAAATTCTTGAACAGTGAGATCATGACCTGAGCCAAAATCCAGAGTCAGATGCTAAACCAACTGATCCACTCAGGTGCCCCACAATAATGTATTACTATATATAAAGCTATTGCAAATCAATTTCATGATATTTTTGTGACTAAGGCAGTAACTTTTAAAAGAACAAAAAAAATGTTCTCAAGATAGCGCAAATTCTCAGCTTAAAGAATATCACAGATTTGAGGAAAATGTGTGTTATAACAATGAGATATAACTACACAGGTATGAGAATCCAGAACACTAACACTGAATACTAGTGAGGATATGGACCAATAGGAACTCTCATTCATTGCTGGTGGGAATGCAAGATGGTACACCACTTTGGAAGACTGTCTGCAATTTCATACAGAATTAAACATACTCTTAAATATGATCTAGCAATCAAATTCCTTGGCATTTACACAAATAAGTTGAAATTTTAAGTCCACATAAAAACCTACACATGAAATAAAAAAAATTCTAAGATTTTATGGAACCACAAATACCTCCAATAGCCAAAGCACCTTGAGAAAGAAGAACAAACCATCACATTCCCTGATTTCAAATTCCCTGATTACAAAGCTGTGGTAATTAAAACAGTATGGTATTAGCATAAAAATGGACACATAGAGCCCAGAAAAAATTCACAGACCTGGTCAATTAATTTACAGAAGGGGAGACATGACTACAGAAAGGGGAAAGCACAATCTCTTCAATAGATGGTTTGGGAAAACAGACAGCCACAGGCAAAAGCATGAAGCTGAACCACTGACCCCATACACAAAACTCAGAATGGATTAAGGGCTTAGTCTTAAGACCTGAAACCATAAAACTTCTAGAAGAAAAGACAGCACGTAATGAGCTCCTTAACAGAGGTCTGGAATGATGTTTTTTTCTTTTTTGACTCTTGACACTGAAAGAAAAATCAACAAAAGCAAAAATAAGTGGAACTACATCAAACTAAAAAGTGTCTGCACAGTAAAAGTAAGATGTTTTAAACAAAATGAAAAGGCAACCTACTGAATAGGAGAAAATATAAGCAAATCATGTATCTGATAAAGGGCTAATAATCCAAACATACCGAAAAAATGCTCAAATGATCCAATTTAAGAAATGGGCTGAAGATGTGAACATTTTACAAACACCTAGAAATGGCCAACAGGATCATGAAAAGATGCTCAACATCACACATCAGGGTAATGCAAGTCAAAATCACAATTACCTCACACCCATGAGATGGCAGTTATTAAACAGACAAGAAGTAACAACTGTTGGTGACAGAGTGGACAATTTGTGTACTGTTGCTGGGAGCCAAAATTGATGTAGCAAAGAGAACTACTGTGTGATCCATAAATTCTACTTCTGAGTATTTATCTGAAGAAAACAAAAATACTAACTTGAAAAGACAGAAGCGTTCTGACATTCAACACTGTAGCACTACTTACAATAGCTAAGATACAGAAACGAAGTGTCCATCGATGGGTGAACGGATCAAGATACGTATATACAACACAATATTATCCGGCTATAAAAAGAATAGAATCTTGCCATTTGTGCAATATGGATGGGCCTTGAGGACATTACGCTAACAGAAATGAGTCAAAAACCAATACAGTATGATTTCTCTTACATGTGGAGTCTAAAAAAATCAAAATAACCTTCTTAGATAGCGAGGACACATTGGTGGTTGCTAGAGGCAGGAAGTTGAGGACAGTGGCAGAAATGGATGAAGGTAATTAAAATGTTAAAAAAAAAAGGGGGGGGGCGGGGATTGCATGCAACCTTTAACCTGATGGTGCAGAGATTACTTAAAATCAAAACTTGCTGCTGCCTTTTGAGTTCTTAAAGCAACCAAACAAAACAAAAAACAAAATACCACAATCCAAAAATTATCAATATGATGTTTTGCCTATATTCCAGGAATGCAATAAACATGTGTGGAATGATATATGTTTTTGCCACAGAAAAGCTAACTAGAGATATCAGTAAGCTGTGCAGTGTTTAAAGTACATCTAGTTTTGGATTTTCACTTTTTCAAACTATCCACATCATGACTTCCTTCCAATTAATGCAAAATGGCCTGACTCTAAGAAGCCAAGATGGGCCAGGAAAAGAAAGAGATAGATTTTAGCTCTACTTTATTAGACAGAGAGTACATTTTGTTTATCTCTGGAGAAGTTCTCCCAGGGATACAAAATGGAAATGGAAAGTGAATCTGGCCTCACCTCTGACCTGTACAGAATGAGAACCAAGAGGTATCAGGGGAAAGACCCTTAGGGACAGCCATTTCAGTCCCTCTCAAAACACGGTCCCAGTATGGTCGGAGGGGCCAGGCAACAATGTTGTAGGTCCTAACAGTGGGAGTTTAGATGTGTACACATTTGATATACAGATTTGAATAACAGAAAGACAAGTGTGTGTGGAACAGGGGAGGATTTCCTTTGAAAGTTCCTAAGAAATACATTTGTATTTTCCCACAGATCCTTCTCAAACAATGTTTAATGGAGCCGCGTACTCTCTACCCATCTGAGCTCTGACCTGTGCTCACATCTGAACACATTCCCACCTGTGTGGATGTTCCCCTATGTTCACTTCACTTTCCGCAGTCCAGGGCTCTTTGCCTTCTTCCAAATTGGAGATGATATTCAGCTCAAGTAGATATTTCCATTTATAAAGAAAAATAGAACATGATCTGCTCTGCTCTTCCAGAACACATTCACAGCTCTTGGTTCAGCAAACAAGAAAGGACATTCATTATATGTGAGTGTAGGAACATATTTCAAAATGTAGTCACCTAACTACCTAAATGCTTAATGAGGATTTTAGGTATGCAAGATCTAGTTCTTTCCAAGAACTACTAAACCAAAAGCACAAGAGTAAGACCATAGAAGAAGATATTTTAAAAATTTCACCATAAGGTTTCCTTTTTTCCCCCAACTTCATTGTCTCTGAGTCTTATCTTTAAAGATGTTAGTGAAATTTACTTTATTAAGAATTTCCAGGGTTTAAAATTTTTTTTCATGTTTTTTAGTTTTGAGAGAGAGAGAGACAAAGAGAAAGAGAGAGAAAGCAGGAGCAGGGGAGAGGCAGAGAAGAGGGAGACACAGAATCTGAAACAGGCTCCAGGCTCTCAGCACAGAACCTGACCCAGGGCTCAAACTTGGGAACAGTGAGATCATGACCTGAGCTGAAGTCAGACACCACTTAACCAAACCACCCAGATGCCCCAAGAATTTAAGAGTTTTATAAATTTTTTTTTTTATCTTTTATTTTATTTTGAGAGACAGAGACAGAGTGAGCAGCGGAGGGGCGGAGAGAAAGGGAGACACCGAATCTGAAGCAGGCTCCAGGCTCTGAGCTATCAGCACAGAGCCTGAAGCGGGGCTCGACCCACTGACTGCGAGATCACGGCCTGAGCCGATGTTGGACGCTTAACCGACTGAGCCATCCTGGTGCCCCAAGAAATTTAGGAGTTTTAAATCCTTTTCCCACAACTCCCAGATTGTTATTTAAATTTAAATTAGTTAACATATAGTGTAATATTGATTTCAGGTACAGAACTTAGTGATTCATCACTTACATATAAAACCCACTGCTCCCCATCACCAATTTCTTCCCTTAAGATTTTCTGACTGCTAAGTTCTGTAACCACTTAAATAAGCAGGAATGTAGAACTTCTGAGGAAAAGGGAAGCTAGAGTCCATTTGCCACATTAGGAAGCCTTGTCATTCTCAATCAAAACAGCTGCAAGCACTCCCTTAAGAACAGGGACTTGACACTCCTATGATCAAGTAGGGGATCTCAATAGAAAATACAAAGTCACACAAAAAGTACCGACTTCTGGAGGGAAGTTATCCTCACCCAGGGACACCAGGTTCCTGTAGGTCTCCAGCATCACGTCCCTGTACAAGGCCCTCTGAGCGGGGTCCAGGCACTCCCACTCCTCCTGAGAGAACTCTACGGCCACATCCCTGAAGGTCAACCGTCCCTGAAAAGGAAACACATTTCACCAAGTGGACAGGGAACGTGTTCTTATTCGACACAAAATTAGAGAAGCAGAGATGTGTAAAGCCTGATTTGGGGGGAGTGAGTGTTCTTTGATCCGTCTAAGGCAATTCTGAGTGTGTTACACTTAACATAAAATAAGCCATTTTAAAGTACCATTCGGTGGCATTTAGCGCATTCACAATGTGGCACAAGCATCACCTCTGTCTGGACTGAAAACATTTTAATCACCCCCACAGAAAATCCTTTCCCCATTAAAAGGGGCTTCCTATTCCCTAGTTCCCTGGCAACCACGAATGCTTTGTCTCTATGGTTTGCTGATTTTGGATCTTTTCATGCAAGTGAAATGGTTATCAAAAATGTGACGTTTTCTATCTGCCTTCCTTCACTTAGAATAATGTTGGGGTTCATCCATGATATAGTATGTGCCAGCGGTACAATCCCTTTGTTCTGGCTGCAGAGTATTCCATAGCAGGACTAGACTGTGTTCGCCCAACTACTGACGGGCATCTGGTTGTTACCACCTTTGGCTAATATTAGTCAGTTGCTCTGAACTTTCAAGTACAAGCAAGGATATCTGTTTTCAATTCTGATGGATATATACGTAGGAGTGGAATTACTGGGTCACATGATTTTATATTTTGAGAATCAGTCACACTGTTTCTCACACACCCACAGCAGCTACAACATTTTAACAGCAATATGTCAGGATTCTAATTTCTCCACATCTTTACCAACACTTATTTGTTGTTATTGTTGTTTCACAACAATAGTGAAACAACCCATTCCAGTGGGTGTGAAATGGTATCTCATTGTGGCTTTGATTTTGCATCTTACTAATGACTACTTTCATTGAACATCTCATGTGCTTGTTTCATGGCTACATGTTCTATGGAAAAATGTGTATTAAAATTTTGACTATTTTACATTGGGCCCGTTGTATTTTGGTTGTTGAGTTATAGAAGTTCTTCATACACTGCTAGGTTCTGGACCCTTCCTAGACTGGTGTTTTGCAAATTATTTCCTCTTTTTCGCAGACTGTTTCACTTATGTGAGTGCACAGACATGATTAATTTTGATGATGACCAATTTATCTACTTAGCCTTTTTCTCTTTTGTTTTTGGTATCATATAAAAATCCACTTCCAACCCTAAGGTCAGAAACATTTACCTCTATGTTTTCATCTTGGGGCTCAAACCCCAGACCGTGAGATCATGCCCTGAGCCGAAGTCAGACGTTTAACTGACTGAGCCACCAGGTGCCCCGAGCTCCAGAATTTCTATTCCATCTCTTTATTATAATCTCTATGTCTTTACTGATATTTTCTATTTGTTGAAACACTGTTCTCCTACTTCTAAGTTCTCTTCTATGTTTTCCTTTAGCTGACGATGTTCCAGACAGTTGATTTAAAATCTTTATTTAGTAAATGGGATGTCTGTCTCCTTAGAAAGACCATCTTAGCCTGGTAATCATGCTTAAGATGTACAATCTTTTTTTAAAAATTTTTTTAATGTTCTATTTATTTTTGAGAAAGAGAGAGACAGAGCATGAGTGGGGAGGGGCAGAGAGAGGAAGACACAGATTCGGAAGCAGGCTCCAGGCTCTGAGCTGTCAGCACAGAAACCAACGCAGGGATTGAACCCACGAACGTGAGATCATGACCTGAGCCGAAGTCGGAAGCTTAACTGACTGAGCCACCCAGGCGCCCCAAGATGTACAATCTTAAAATATACTTAGATGTCTATAGTGAAGTCGGCCTGCTCAGAAGTAGCTACCGTGGCATTCTTTGTAACAGTAAGAAATTGTAAAAGACCCAAAAATCTTCATTTAGAGAATGTTCCAATGAGGATCTAAACAAGCAGTTACCTCTAGTTTACTAACAAGAAAACAATTTCAAGACATATGGTATTTAAACCTTTCAATTTACAGAATAAAATATCAGGACAAAACATTTACTGAAAGATGTTTTCTAAAATCACATTACAATATATAAACGCATTTTTACAAGATTGGCACTAAAAAGAACATCAGTTCCAGAGGAAGCCAATCAGTGATGGTGGAAGATATCACAGGGGAAAGACTATTTTCCATCTTAGTTTCTAAATTGCATCACTGTGTGGAACTGAAACCAAAAAATATATACACTAGTGGGGTTTACAACAACAACAAAAAATAACATTTAAAAATAATTTGTAAAATGAAATTGAGCACCATCCTCTCTGATGAGAGAAGTCCTGCTCCTGTGTCTGGCTAAATTATAAACATTTGTATCTAAAAGATCTGCAGCATAGGAGTTCATAAAAGAACACTACGGTCTTAATAAGATCGATATACTATAAGTAATATAAGAAATATTTACTGTTAGGCAAGTTTGTTGAGTCTACAGTTTAAATCTAATTATGTTAGTAAAACACCCTCTCTATTCCTTATTCCTAGTTTGAACTTCCCCTTCTGTTCCAAAGCATTAACATTTTGGAGCCAGAAGCACACTGACTCACTTGTTTAACATCAAAAGACATTTTGCAAAAAACAAAGCAGATTTCCCCCATCGGTCTTATGTGCCAGGGTTCCTCAGGTACTGGTGCACATTATTACTTACGTACGTAATCTCTTTAATCCTGGTTTATATCCGCTGAAAGGGCACCAGAAGGAGTGTCTGAAGAATCCTTACTGCCCAACCTACGGACACCTCAGAGCCTACTCCCCATCTCCTGTCCTTGCCTGTGAAGAAAATCCTTCACAGCACGACCACCTAAAAGGAGGGTCTTCACAAGCTCCACGTCACTGGGTCACAGTGAGATGGAATCTGGGAGACTGGGAGAAGGTCCTGGGTGTGAGTAAACAATTTAGGCAGGACAACTCGGAGACAGAGAAGATTAACAAGTCCAAAGTGCAACATATTAGGAAGAAGAACAATCAATGAAACTATGACTTTTACCTGGAAAAGAGCCATTCTTCCTTTTTTTCCCTCTTCTTCTGGTCTTCTTTCTCATGTATGCTTATTCTGTGTGACAAAAAGTATGTTGTTTAATGTTCACAATCAACATAACCCCTTCCTCTGCCACAATACACATATGGGGAGAATCGTGATATGGGAGAAAGACAGTCCTTTGCCGCCCACTGCAACAGGAGGCATGCGGGGATAATAAATTCCTAAATTAATTCCAACAAGTGTATTTTTCACTCATTTCTTCAGAAAGCCCGCCCCTGTTGAAACAACACTCTACTGCAACTGCATTGTCCTCTGTCTGCTTGGCACTTGACCAAAGGGAATGGCCTCATTCGAGTTCTTGGCTCCTCCCTAGGCAGCCGGCACCCAATGACTGGTTGACACACAGGGCATAAAAGCCCATCCATTCCATTAATTTGGAGCAACACTTAGGGGCCACCCCAGTTCCAAAGCTCCCTGGTAGCCATACTCAGAGTTTAGATCTTTGTCCTGATGGTGACGGGAAGTTGTAAGACGGTTTACCATCAAGAGATGACACAATCAAATTTTTAAGATTTAGCTAAGATACAGAGAGGGTGGAGCCGACAGAAGCAAGCCTGTCTCTAAGAACATGCTCCTGCCTCTATCTTAGCGGTTTTCATTATTTTTGGAACTGAGTCACACTGGAAGCTCTAATTATAACTGCACACCCTCTCCTAGAAAACTGCCAAACACAAACACACATATAATTTAGACAAATTATTCCCACCATCTTATTAGCTCAGGTTCAGAATTCTTGGTCTACCGTCTCCTGTTAAAGGTGGTGCTGTGGGGGGTCTGAGGGGGAGTTCCTTTACCAAGTTACCCTGAAGAAGTCTGAGTTGTACTGAACTGGGTGTAAGAAAATTCTGAAAAGGTGGTCTGGACAGGTGTAAGTAGAAAGGGATTGTCCAAATTCCAGATTACCATTCATGTTTCTCAAAAAGAGAAGCTTCTCTTTCAAGGGTATAATCAAACCCAGGCATTTAATTCGTCTCATCCAGAACTATATGAAATTACAATATAGTTACTAGTCTTGGGAAACATGGAAAACGGTCACCAGTGGAGATGAGCTCTGAGCAATCTCTGCATCATGAACATACGGGCTCCGTTGGTACAAAGATGCACATCAACCCGGCCCATCCTTCAACATCGGAACAGGAAAGACAAAGGGGACTTGAGGGGAACGTCAACTTAGCTGGAGACTTCATCTCAGAACTTGGTGATTTAAAAGATCATACAAGGCAAGAAGAGAAATGCTGAATATTAAGTTAACTGCCGCGGGTCGCCTGGGTGGCTCTGTCTCTTAAGCCTCCGACGTGAGCTCAGGTCATGATCAAGCGATCCAGGAGTTCCAGCCCCACATCAGGCTCTGTGCTGCCAGCTCAGAGCTCGGAGTCTGCTTCAGATTCTGTGTCTCCCTCTCTCTCTGCCCCTCCCCCGCTCATGCTCTGTCTCTCAAAAATAAACGGGAAAAAATTAATTAATTAACTAGCCAAACTAGATTTGAGTGTTAAAAGATTACCAGCATCTTTAACGAATGTGTAATGAAATACTATAAAGTTTTTTAACAGACATCAAATAATACTTCCAACATATGATAGAGTAGGAAGCATGTGAAACTCATAATCTGAACAATAATATTAAGAGGGAAAATAACTTGGAAATTAAAAGGCTATCCAATGGATTCTGAGATTAAAGCCAAAACAAGTGTGAGTATACATCCAATTTAGAAAAGAATGCCATGAGCCACGGAAAAAAGAGGGAGAGACACACAGTACTGTTAATAATGGCCACTGTAAAAAACACCATGTGGTTACAGAAAGTCTTTCCCCATTAACTTATTGGCCTCTACCATCTCTCTAGATGAGTGGGGGTTGCAAATAGAATTATCTTCTGACGTAACACTGAAAAGTGCAGATGCCTCAAACACCTGGTTTCACAACTCTCAATCTCTTCTGCGTAACTGAAACAATTCACCCAACTTAGATTAGGGCCACAAATCAGTACTTCACAACGTAATATCCCATATCCAGTCAATTCAGTACTCACCTGGGTTTGGGTCCTGTGCTTCCTCCCAGACCACTCCGTGTTTTGTTCTCCGTGTAAGTCTCTCTGTGTCCTTGTTTCTCTTCTGTCCTTTTGTCCATTTCTGAGTCCCTCCCTCGCTATTCCTCCTCCAGTAGTTTGACCCCACTCTGCGGCAACCTCTGGTTCAAACCCCGCCATTCTTTCTCCCCACACTTTCTGATGACCCTCTAACTCCACAGATATCCGCCTCTTTCCCGGCATCTCTGTCCCCACGCTGTCCTCCCTGCGGCGGGGCGAAGGTCCTGCATCCACCTCCAGAGTGCTTACTGTTCCCGACGCGGTTGCGGGCAGGGGAAGACTCAGGAGTCATAGAAGGTTCTGAGTAGGAAAACACCGGCCGGCAAGGTGACTGGGGTCTGCGTGGGCCAGACCAGAAAGGCTCGGCCCGAAACTGCCTGAGAGCGATTTTAACCGGAAACGACCCAGAGGCCCGGAACCTGCACCGACCGACAGTACACGGAACGTCTTATGACCACACAGCGAGTGGCGTAAGGGACGAATTCCCAGCGTGAGCGACGACTCGGTTCAAGCATTTTACCTTCCCAGGCGACCCCAGAAACCTGGGTGTGGAGGCGGAGCCTGAGAAGGGTGACCCCTACTTTGAACAAGAAAAATGGAGACTCACTTACCGAATTCGCCCCTGCTCCGCGCGATCCGCTTCCGGGTCCGCGGGAAAGCGCCCTGCGCGTGCGTCACGGGGCGGGACCGAGGCGGGTTGGGGACGTCACCGTAGGGGGCGGGGCCGGGCGCGCTGGGTTCAATCCGGCACTCCATCCTGTTCCTGGCGACTGCTGATTCTTTCCTCGTTTCTTCCCGGCGGTTTCGGGTCCTGGTTTTGGGTTCCTCCCAATCCCGCTGGTGTCATTTGGAGCCAGACTGGGTACAGCGTCAGGGAAGGGTGGGCCGCTTCTGTTGGGAACGGCGGTATTTCACAAGTTGAGCCCGGTGCCCGGGGAAACATTTGTAACGAGCGGTGGAGACGCGCTCCAGCGGGGGAGACGGAGCAGCGCGGGACCGGGGGCTGAAGGTGCTCGTGGGGCGACTGAGACCCACTTCACTACTCTGTGTTCAAAGCACCAAAATCCGACGTGGTCAGGGTCGGTGATGGACGCTAGAATACGACATGCAAAACTCTTCTGGGAAGATAGGCCTGAGTGGCTAGGTAGGTTAAGCCTCGACCTCAGCTCAAGTCATGATTCCCAGGTTGTCGGTTCGAGCCTGCCATCGGCCTCTGTACTCACATCAGGATCTGGAGCCTGCTTTGGAAATGTCTCTCTCCCTCTCTCTCTTTCTCTCCCCTGCCCAGTGCTCGCTCGCTCGCTCTCTCGCTCTCTCGCTCTCTCACAAAAATAAAATAAATATTAAAAAAAAAAAAAAAACTTTTCTGGGGCGCCTGGGTGGCTCAATCGGTTGAGGGTCTGGCTTCGGCTCAGGTCATGATCTCACAGTTCGTGGGTTCGAGCCCCGCATCGGGCTTTGTGCTGACCGCTAGCTCAGAGCCTGGAGCCTGCTTCGGATTCTGTATCTCCCTCTCTCTCTGCCCCTCCCCTGCTCGCGTTGTCTCTGTTTCTCAAAAAATAAATAAAACATAAAAAAAAACTTTTCTGTGGGGAATGTGCAATTTGGTATTAACTGAGCTTTACACTGAATTGTCAGTTCTGCTCTCCATTTTCTGGACTGCGTTCCCTGGCGTTCCCCACAGGCCTTGGGCTGTGGGGGCGGAGGGCTGGCGGGTTAGTTAAAAGGAAGAAACATTTTGCCTGTATGCGTGTGCATTAATATCTCTCTTTAAATTTGATATTCAAATCCATGCCTCTCCAGATGAACAGTAAATCCAAAGGCTTTTGAGACCTACCATATGGCCCCTGTGTTTTGCTTAAGCCATTAATTACTAAATATCATTGCAATTCAAATTGTTTAGAATCTTTGTTTTCAGTTATTTTGGACAACTATTATTTACTCGAAAATTAGCTTTGGAAAAACATTTATTTATATTGAGAGAGAGCAAGCGAGAAAACGTGAGCAGGGGAGGAGCAGACTAAGAGAAAATCCTAAGCAGGCTCTGAGCAGAGTCCCTTCCCTGTCCCTGCTAGGGCTGTGAGATCCTAACCTGAGTCCAAAGTTTAATGAACTGAGCCACACAGGTGCCCCGAAAATTCGATATTTTAACTAATCTTTTCATTTTATGTTTCTGAATGCTTTGTGTCAGGGGCAGATGTTGAAGCTTCTAGAAGGTGTTCTTTCAAAGATACTTAACTTTTCCTAGTACTGATGAAATACTGGTTTTGAAATATTTCCAGAGACATGTGATAAGGATGTCTGTTCTGTACGTGAATAATACACACAAATAGTAAACTAGTTTTTCACATTTTCAGTAGCATCATACACACTCTTAATAATGTTTAATAGGAAATACGCAAGTTAATAGCCCCTCTTCTGTTTCCTGTGGAAATTCTGAAGGTGGGGCTGGCTGGGTGTGCTTTTCACACCGTCTCTGTTATGTGACTGTCCCTCCAGTGCTTACATCTCTGCAAGGAGTGAATGAACAAGTGACTACACATTGCTTAAGAGAACAGTTTACAATAGTGGACAGGTATTTTGTCATTTTAGAGAGTTGTGTATTCCTTCTGAGGCATGCAGAGATGACCCTGGACACAATAAGATCAGGGCTCCAGAGAAAAAAAGGGGTGATTGTTAAAAACATGGAGTGATTAGGGAACAGGGGTTCAGCACCCACCAACCTGGGTTTTCAGAAATAGCTAAATGAACCGAAAAGGTGAGAGAGCTCAAAAAAATACAAAGGTGTTTACTACCAAGACAAGGATGCCTTGGGTAGCCCTCCCCTCCAGGGAAATTCTGGAGATGTTATTCTTGTGAATGTGCTGGACCCACAGCTTATATCTTAAGAGCTTAAAGATATGGAGATAACTGGCCCAGATCATGAAACCCAAATACCTGACAGGAGGGAAGGTTAAAAGTAGGTCAAGTGGTGATTGTGTGACCTTATTATTCAGAACCCCCAGTCATATTTATATTTCCATGTGATGTTTCCACATTTCATTTTCAGTCACAGCAAGAGAGAAAGTGGTATTTACCCGCATGTTTAGGATCAAGCAGCTGTTTGTTAGAGAAGCATGCAGAGCTTTTATTTTAGGTTCTATCATCTTGGGGTTCCTGGGGCCAATCGTGATGTCCTGGAAGATACTCAAGAAGCAGGTGGAGCCAACAGGTACACCAATGGTCATTCTGAACATACAAAGCAAGTTTGCATCAAAATTCAATGATGATTTTCAATGCAAAGCTGTTGCTGAGTGACTTCTTTAAACATGAGCCAGAGTTTGGCTACAGTCAGGTGATTGAGAAGCAGGTCTCAGGAAGGGATTTAACCATTTTAAATTATTTTTTTTTACCATACAGACTGCTCTTTTGTTTGACCTCTACTCCTTTGTACAATGTGAAAAATAAGACCATTTATTGTCCTCTTGATAGGAATTCCCATTTCCCAAATACCAGATGTTAATGATGTTATCCCTACTTTAGTTTTCACTAGTTATTAATTTTTCTTATGCACTTTGGCATACTTCTGAATTTTTAACTTCCCTGATCTAATAGTCTGTTCAAAAACATAATATAAACATAACCATACCCATTTTGGTGTTCTTTTATTTAGAGTTTTGGTGGGTATTCTTATTTGTTCATTATTCTATAAGATTTTTGTGTTACCATTGCCCGTTCAAAAAACTAACTGATGGCATCTATGTCAGGATCAAACTAAATTTATAAATTAGAAGAATTGATCTTTTTATAATATTGAGTTTTTCTACCCAAGAACATGATGTAAATTTACATTCATTTATTTCTACTTACATATATTTCAGGAATGTTTTATTGTTTACTCTGTATAGATTTTACACATTTTTGTTAGATTCTAGTTAGTTTATTTCATATTTTAAAGCTATTATTTATTTAGAGACAGCACAAAGGCAAGGGAGAGAGGCAGACAGTGAGAGAATTCAAAGCAGGCTCCATGCTCTGCAAGGACGGATCACACAACCCTGGATCACTACCTGAGCTGAAATCAAGAGGCAGATGCTCAATTGACTAGGCTACCCATGCATTCCTATTTCATTTTATGTTACACTTAAAAAATTTTTTTAATGTTTATTTTTGAGAGACAGAGATATCAGACAGACATAGTGCGACAGAGAGAGAGACACAGAATCTGAAGCATACTACAGGCTCTGAGCTGTCATCACAGAGCCCACCTCAGGGCTCAAACCCAGGAACCTTGAGATCATGACCTGAACAGAAGTCGGATTCTCAACCGACTGAGCCACCCATGCACCCCCATTTTAAGTTACACTTTTGTAATCACAGGCCCAGCTACTATTACTTGTAAATGATCATTTGTTGCACATGAGCTAATGTATAAAAATATCCTATGTACAGGAGCACCTGGGTGGCTCAGTTGGTGGAGCTTGCAATTCTTGATCTCAGAATTGTGAGTTTAAGCCCCATGTTGGTGTAGAGATACTTAAAAATAAAATCTTTGAAAAAATACTCTATGTACAAAAAGGCTATTGTTTTTGTATATCAGTATTATATCCTATTAGCATACTGAATTAGTTCTCATAGTGGGTTTTCTATTGTGTTTCCAGAGGTATACTTGTATCACATGCAAACACGGTTCTGCATCTTTGTTTCTAATTCCTAGGCCATTTTAAATGGCCCTGGCTAAACCTCCAACACAATGATAAATGAATAGAACAGGTGACCATATACTTTTTTAGTGTGGCTTCTGGCCTTAGTGGAATATTCCTAGTGCTTCCCTGTGAGCAGGACGAAGACTTTGTTTTGTCAAGTTGGGAAAGATCCTAAAGAATTGCCTACTTCTAGTGTTTTGATTTAACATTCTTACATGTTAAATTCTTCCAAATAATGTTTTTCTGTAACTATTATTAAGTTTCTTGATTTCATAATTATGATGAAGTATAATAATGAATTTCCCAGTAGTGAATCATTCTTGAAGTCCAGACATAAGTTTCACCTGGTCAGCATATTTTCATATGATTTTTCAGGCATTCTGGTTATATTTATTTTACATAGTACCATATTTAAGCAGACGTGAGATCTTTCCCTGGTATTCTTCTTGGTACCGACTTTAGGATGCTTTAGTATCAAAATTTTATTTGATGTAGTAGGATAATTTGGAAATTTTACTTCCTCTCTGATGCCCTTGAATTGAGTAAGTAGCATTAGCTTACCTGGTATTTAAAAGAATGGAAGAATCTGGCTGCTAATCTGATCCAGGTACTTTTATTTATGAGGAACTCTGATAAATGTCTTCCTCTTCTCTATGATATTGGTCTGTTTGGACTCCTTATCTTACTAAAGTCAATTTTGATAAAATGTATATTTTCCTAGGAAATGTCAAATTTATATAGGCTTCCTAGTAATCTGTTTGGAGTTGGGGAAGCGGGGCAAATATTCATTCTCATTTATTGACATCATGTTCTTTCTTTGCATTTATTGAAAATTGAAAATATATTGCACTTACTGAAAAATTTAAGAATATAAAATCCTTCTTGTGTCATTTGTATGTTTCTGTCTGCCTGTAAGTTCAGTGGTGGTGGGACGTGGGTCTGAGGAGTAACAAAGAACAGACTGGGGGAAGAGAAATTCTCCGGGAAGCACAGAATCCAGTGAGGCCCGTGTGCTTCTCTGCTGGTCTTTCATGGCTCAGACGTCAGCATTTCCTCTTTCCAGGTGACACCTGTCTGCTTCAGGAAATAATGGAAAAGGAAGAGTCTCTCTCAAACACTCCATTGGTCCCTTTGGCTATGCTCACTAGAAACTTCTAATAGATCTTGGTAATTAAAAGGGTTTTCAGGGATGCCTGGGTGGCTCAGTCTGTTAAGCGTCGGACTTCGTCTCAGGTCATGATCTCAAGGTTTGTGGAATCGAGCCCCACATCATTCTGTGCTGACAGCTCAGAGTCTGGAACCTGCTTCAGATTATGTGTCTCCGTCTATCCTTGCTTCTTCCTCACTCACGCTCTGTCTCTCTATCTCTGTCTCTCTCAAACATAAATAAACATTAAAAATAAAGATTAAAAACTTTTTCAGAACTGTTCTCAGTTCTCCAAGTGTGGAACTATCATTCTCACTACAGCTGACATGATGATTGCAATTCTTTGAGGAGGTGAGATCACAGAGTCACTAACTTATATCTCAGGGTTTGGCTTCCTCCCTCCCACACATGCTTTGCTTGCTACTTTACACCCAGCTCCCAGTCCTGCCAGCAGGGAGGAGTCTGTGAGTATTCTCTAGTTTAATCGGAGAGCAGTGTCTAAGGTTAAGAGATGCAGCAGGAATCTGGGGAGGTGAGCATGTCTGGGAAAAGAATCTGACCACACAGGCTGAGCTTGTGAGAGAGACTGCTAAATCAATGCGTGACTGCTGCTAATGTAATTCAAGAAAATCCTCAGTGAAGGGGTTCTTGGTGTTTGGTCTAAGTGCTGTCAGAGTCTGAATTTTAAGATACGTCAAGATTATAATTCCAGGCACACCTGGTGACTCAGTCGTTTAAGTATCCAATCATTGATCTCAGCTCAGGTCTTGATCTTAGTCATAAGTTCAAACCCCATGCTAGGAAGAGACAGCCTATGGAAAAAAAAAAAAAAAAGAGTATACTTACAGAATTTATCTCATTCAATACAGTGAGCAAGAGTCACAGAGTCACTTTCAGAAGCAATATTGTGGTTTCTTTAAAGACATGTGCATGTGATAATGAGTATGGTGGAACTAAATAAAAAAAACAGCAGAAACAGCATGTCTGAATAGGAATTGCTGAAATTTATTCTTCCGTAATTTGAGTGTGGTATGTTTAATGACGGCCGTAAACGTGTCTCCCATGACAATTTCTGCGGACTCTTGGTCTGTAAGCCCATCTTCTTCCTGAAATTAGGAAAGGTCCTTTAAGAAAAAGGTAACACAACTATAAAGAGCAAAACATTCAGGACTTTATTTTTATATTTTAATTTTAAAATAAATTAATTTAAAAATATAATTTCATCAAGGAAAAAGACAATGTTAAGCTATATTTCTTCCGGTTTATATCACGTGACCGGTATTCCCAGCTTATTACTCACCTCTCTTGCTTTCCAACTCATTAAATGCCCAAGATTCCAAGGCTTCAAATCTATTTTGCATGTTTGCATAGTATTTTAGTCGTTTTTCTAAATCAAATATAGATTCGAGTTTCAGTTTGTTTATTCTAAAATAAATATACAGCGGCACCTGGGTGGCTCAGTGGTTAAGTGTCCGGCATTGGCTCAGGTCATGATCTCACAGTTAGTGGGCTCGAGCCCTGCGTCGGGCTCTGTGCTGACAGTTCACAGCCTGGAGCCTGCTTCACATTCTGTATCTCCCTCTCTCTCTGCCCCACTCCTGCTTGCACTGTCTCTCTCTGTCTCTCAAAAGTAAATAAAAAACATAAATTTTTTAAGTAACAAAAAATAAAATAAATATACAGCGATGTGATCTTTATATAGAATTAATTTATTTTCTGCCCTAAAATGCTTTATCACTATGTGATGCTTCATGTCCCATGTTAGTCCACAGTGCCAGTCTGCACAACAGTTTCTGTTACAGATGCTGTGGTTCTTTTGGTCCAGGCAACAAATGAAATGAGTTCTGCTGCCATCCTAACAGTTATCTACATTAAATAAACCAGACCGGCTCATATAAAATCATTCAGTCTCAATAATTTATTAAGACCTTTGAATCTTCACTCCTTAGTTATATTAGTTATGAAGAATACTTAAAGAAAGTGGGAAATGATCAAACCAGGTTTATTAAGTAAAATAAAGTCTACCGCCTACAGAACATGAGCCAAGTGCAGCTACCGGGTTTTCTTTTTAACTTTTTAAAATGTTTATTTATTTTTGAGAGACAGAGTGTGAGCAGGGGAAGGGCAGAGAGAGGTGACACAGAATCGGAAGCAGTCTCTAGGATCTGAGCTGTGAGCACAGAGCCCCACGCAGGGCTTGATCTCACAAACCGCGAGATCATGATCTGAGCCAAAGTTGGCCACTTAACATACTGAGCCACCCCGCGCCCCAGCCACTGTCTGTTTTTAAATGAAATGTACCTGGCTACACTCACACTTAGGTACTTTTGACCCAATAAGGACGTACAAGAAGAGCGGTAACAGAAACAGTATGGCCTACAAAGAATAAAATATTTACTATGTGTCCCTGACATAAAAGTTTGCCAACCTCGCACACAGAGTCACATTCTCATCACATTCCACATAGGTGGAAGTAGCAATACACCCCTGGCTGGCTACAGGGGTGGACAACAGGAAAAGTACGTATCTTAACAACTCCTGGGATCGACTCCCTAGATAGTTTTCACAAATGGTATTTACCATGTTTCCACTAATTCATTACTCCCCACTCACCCCACTTCTGTGTTCTCTTGGTAGTGGTAAGGCTGCCATAAAGAAATAGGTCTGTGCGTTCTCCAAACAGGTCATGGTTTTGGATCTATCACATATGCTCTTAAGCCCTCTGGGGAGTTTTGTTATTAAAATTTTTAAAAATTCTAAGTACAAGGAGTCCCAAATTTTACACATCTCTAGTAGAAACATAGTATCACATTTCACCAAGGCACACGCCACTTATGGGTATTCCTGATCCAATGTAAATATGTTTCTATTCTGGCAATTCTCTGCTTCTTTCCTCCACCCACTTGCCCTTCCCCATTTGTATTTGCATGATTCACTTTCAGTGGTTCTGCTCAAGTATGACCTCATCCTGTGGGCACTGCCCTGTCAGTCGATCATTACACATGAACACGTATACGGTACATATCACTATCCTACTTTATCTTATATACTTGCCCTTACAGAATATAAGTTACTTGAAGACAGGGAATTTCGTTTCCTGCTAATGTCAGTGATTAGAATAGTTCCTGACTGACAGAATGAGTGAATTTATTTTATCTGTGCAAAGTAGACAGTGCCATGCATAATCTCAGAGACTAGTAGTTGAAATGCTCACGCAATCACATAATTCTATTTGTGGCACCAAATTCCTTCCTCCTGTAACTTTCTACCCTAGCATTCTGAACATTCCTCATAAATTCTCAAGCTCCATTTTGTTTGGTTCATATTGTGAGTTTGGGGCAGCATGTGTCAAATAGCTCTAACCCATCTGTGAAGGCTTTTCTAACCTACAAAATGTTAAATTCAGGATTCCTTCTCAAATGGTCCATTCTACTCTCAATACAAATATTAATCTTATTGGTCAGATAGGACAGGTCCCCTCTGTGAGTGACAGACCTCCTGGAAATCAGTGGCTGAAACAACTAGGTGGTTTATCATTGTCACATAACAGGAAGCCCCAGAGATGCAGGGTGGGACGGGACGGGTCCCCTGGACAGTCCTGTCTACTCAACCTCTGTTAGCACTCAGCACTCTCTCACCTTATGGCAGAATGGCCACTGTAGGACCAAGAAGGATGAATGGTGAGGGGCAAAGGCCTTTTCTTTATTAGGTTTTGTCTTATTTACATGGAAGTAAGCCCAATTAGCTACACATTATAATTCAAATTCGACAAGGGCATTAGAGCGGTGGTTGAGTGGCTTACTCAGTTGAACATCAGTCTTGATTTTGGCTCAGGCCTACATCCCAAAACCATGGGATGGAGACATGGATACACTCTGCACCAAGTGTGGAGCCTGCTTAAGATTTTCTCCCTTTGCCTCCGCCTCTGTCCCCTACATGTTTGCACCTCTCTATAAAATGAATTAAGTGAATAAGTAAGTAGATTAAAACAAGAATATTGGAGTTTTTCATATTCATGCTTAAACAACAGAAGGTAAAAGAAAAAAATGGTATAGAATACATTTTGCAGACCAAATTTAAATATACCCCTTCACTGGGGTGCCAGGTTGGCTCAGTGCATTAAGTGACTGACTTTGGCTCAGGTCACCCTCTCAGTTTGTGAGTCCCAGGCCCACATCAGGCTCTGCGCTGAGAGCTCGGAGGCTGGAGCTTGCTTAGGATTCATTCTGTGTCTCTTTGTCTTTCTGCCCCTCCCCCACTTGTGCTCTGTCTCTCAAAAATAAATGATGTAAAATAAAATTAAAAACGATATATACCTGTGGTAGGTTCTCCTCCATGAGGAGGGGTCCGGGGAGACGAGGAGCGACGCAGTGATGTTCCCAAAGGCTGATGGCCGATGGAAACAGGGACGTCCCCAAAAGCTGATGGCTAATGGAGACGGACCAAGACTGGATGACTAGTGGCAAACTTTATTAAAAACAGCATCTTATTTTATACCCTCCTTGCCAGCATGGAGAGCACAGTAAATGATGCATCAGAACAGTTACAGCTAGAGAAAGGACAGGACGGGAACAGCTTGCAACTATGTGTGGGTAAATCTCCAGTGTCATGATGCTTGGTACACTTGTCTGGCGACCAGGAAGGCTCCGTCCCGCACGCCTCCTGGGACTTGATCAAGTCCCATGTTCCCAACATACTGAGAACAGAGGTCAGGCAGGGACGGTTCCTCCCATTCCCCAGCATATACCTTTGAATAATACTAAATGACAAGGTAGTCAAGGATAACTGTGGGTAAGTAAAATTTCAGCAAGAGCCTTTAAATGTGTATCTTTATACTGAGTGTATAATATTGCAGGCAACCCATAACCACTGTCATAGGTGTTCCAAACAAGTCAAAAGTTATTCTTAGGTTTTTCTAACTTACTCATTTATTTCCTTTGAAATGTATTAACTTTAAGTTAACTTATTTACCTGATTCTAACCCTAATTTGCCAAATTTCAATACAGAGGTTCTATGCTAGTGCCTTTTTAAAGAGGTTTCTTAAAGTTTATTTTTCCACACTCAGTGTGGAGTCCGACCCAGGGATCGGTCCCATGATCCATGAGATCATGACCTGAGCCAAAATCAAGAGTTAGATGCTTAACCGAATGAGCCACCCAGGAGGAAAACGTTATAAGTGTACTAAATGTGATAAGGCTTTTATCAAATGTTCAGAGCCTTACATTTGTAAGGTTTGTTGCCAGTATAAATTTTCTTGTGACAAAGGATGGACAGTTGGTTGAAAGCCCTACCACATTCATTACACTTGTAGGGTTTCTCTCCAGTATGGATTCTCTTCTGCTGAGTAAGAATGTGAACTCCACAAAAAGGCTTTGCGACACTCACTACATTTGAAAGGTTTCTCCCCAGTATGAGCTCTATCATGATACAAAAGTTCTGAACATTTGATAAAAGCCTTATCACATTTAGTACACTTATAACGTTTTCCTCCTGTATGAATTCTCTGATGTGCCATAAGTCTTCATCTTTGGATAAAACCCTTGTTTCACATATTGCATTTGTGAGGTTTCTCCACAGCATATATTTTCTGATGACTACTAAGGTTTCCAAAGTAGGAAAATGCTTTGGCACACTCTTCTCCTTTGAAAGGTTTCTCTCCAGTATGCATTCTCTGATGATTTGCAAGGTTTGAATTTTGACAATAAACCTTGCCACATATGTTACATTTATATAGTTTCTCTCCTGTATGGACTCCCCGATGAGTAGAGAGGTTTGAAGACTGGTAAAAGTCTTCACCACACTCATCACATTTGTAAGGTTTCTCTCCACTATTCATTCTCTCATGACCCCAAAGGTCTGAATGTTTGATAAAAACCTTATCACATTTATGACATTTATAAGGTCTTTCTCCTGTATGAATTTTCTGATGTGCTGTAAGGTCTGAATTTTGGATAAAAGCCTTGTCACACACATTACATTTGTGTGGTTTCTCCCCAGTGTGTATTTTCTCATGCCTAGCAAGGTTTCCAGGTTGGATAAATGCTTTGCCACACTGATTACATTTGTAAGGTTTCTCTCCAGTATGGGTTTTTCTATGTTGACTAAGATGTGAACTCTCGGTGAAGGCTTTGCCACACTCACTACATTTGTAAGGTTTCTCTCCAGTATGGGTTTTTCTATGTCGACTAAGATGTGAACTATCAGTAAAAGCTTTGCCACACTCACGACATTTGTAAGGTTTCTCTCCAGTGTGAGTTCTCTCATGACCTGAGAGGTGTGAACGTCTGATAAAAGCCTTATCACATTTACTACAGGTATAAGGTTTTTCTCCTGTGTGAATCTTCCAATGTTGATTAAGGTTTGAGCGTTGAATAAAAGCCTTACCACATACATCACATTTGTGTGGCTTCTCTCCAGGATGTGTATTCTGATGTCTAATGAGGTGTGAGCACTGCTTAAAAGCTTTGTCACACTCATCGCATTTGTAAGGTTTCTCTCCAGTATGGATTTTCTTATGTAAAGCTTGAACATTCAGCAAAGGCTTTGCTGCATGCATTACATTTGAAAGGTCTCTGTCCAGAATGAATACCCTTATGACTCATTAGGTTTGAGGTTTTGCTAAAATCCATCCCACAATCATTACATTTATAAGATTTTCCTCTAGGGTGTGCTCCCCTAGCTTGTGCAGGTAACAAATTAAAACTCTTCATGGGGAGAAGCACGTGGTGTTATATGGAAACTAATTTGACAATAAACTATTATAAAAAAAATTTTTTTTAAATAAAAATAAATAAAAATAAAACTCTTCCTAGATTTATTCCAAATGTTTTGGGTCCTGGGAGGAATTTTTTCAAGAGGTGACACTAAGGAACCATTGCTGACACACTTCTCAACTGGATTACATTCATACATTTTCTCCCCGCGATGATACCTCTGCAGATCAGCCAGGTGTGCCTGAGAAATTAACCCAGTTCTATTTTCCAAGCAGTTTATGCACTCATTTGCAGCACCACTTATGTTACTGTCCCGTTTCAACAAGTTCCTTATAAATGGTTCATCATTCATGAAATACTGGTATGTAGTTTTGCTCACAGAAACACTCTGCTTTTCAGGAAGAGTAACTGAGAACTGATTAAGTTGCAGATCTTTCCTACAAGTGAGAATATTGGGATGGGTCAAAGGCACGTCTTTGTAATTTCTTGCATCATATCTGCACTGATTTTCAAACTCATGTCTATTTTCCCAGACTTCCTTGAGATCAAAACCCTTGATGCCATGGCTTTCATTTCTCTTCAGTATCACTAAGGGGTAAAATTCTCCTTCATTAATGTCCTCAACTGATAATAATTCCTTGAGTGCAAATCCAGCAGAAAGGCTTCCTATCAAGTAGAGTTGGAAGGGAAATATTTTATACTAAGTCGCAGAATTCCACACCCAAATACTACTTTCTAATGAACGAAGGAAGTTTCTCAACCATGGTCTTCAAACACTATTGTTATATACAATGTTTTTAAGTTTGCTTTTAGTAAGCTTTTCATTATTAAGAATTTCTCTGATTTTAAGGTAATTTTCAAAGTACACATTTCATGCTATTCATATTTTTTGGACATATAGCTGGATAATTAAATGATACTTCATGATTACAGAGCCCATCTCTATACACGGGGTTTTTTTTATAACGTACATGACATCATAGAGATGTCTATCGTCCTTAATTCTTAATCATTATACAAATGTGTTTATCTGAACCCAATATTTCATAATTCCCTGATACTCAATGGTGCTTTCAGTTCTCCTAATATGTGTGCCTTATGGACTGTACATCTGGTCATTAGGTATCTGAGGAAAAATGCTTTAGAATTCCAGAGGCTACTCGTTTGTGTAACTGTGGTTACTTATTAACTTAACCTGCTAGGTCTATAAATATGTAGGTTGTAACATTCCTTAAAATACCTTGTTTCTTTCATCCTATCCACATACATTATTAAACACACAGAATAATTCAACAACAGATCAAGCTATAGTCATGAGCAATTCATACACATGTCTGCTGTGTATGAATAGGGGTCCTTCTGCAGTGTGGGGAGTGGGGGAGGTCTGGTCCTGGGTAAAATGAGGTGTTTTGGTGCTCAAAATTAATATACCAGGAGATACCAGGACGGTGTGTTTAGCTCAATGAAAAATCTGAGGAAAGGCCAGGACTTGGATTCAGAAAAGCAAGAGTGAAACATAAGGAGTTAGAGGCAACGTGGGGATAGTGCTTGTGCTAGCACATCTAGGGGAATCTGATTGTGGTAGAGGTTAAAAGTATGACCTTGGGGGAAAAACAGATTTAGCAATAGGCATAATACTGGTGCATTCTCTAAGAACTCATACTATGGGCATGAAGTAGAAGTGGAATACACTCAACAGGGAGACAGTAGGGGGTTATAGGAAGACTGTCCATTTATGGCTATTTCAGTATTTGGTCTAAAAATTATCAAACTAATTCTAGGTATATACTCAAGAGAATTACATTACATATATATGTTCCAGGAGACACCTACTATATGATTTTTAAGGTTGTTTACATAGAGGGAGAGCAAGCTTGCAAATGGGGGAGGGGAAGGGAAAGAGAGAAAGAATCCCCAGAGGTCTCCACACTATAAGTGCATTGCCCAATGCGGGGTTCGAACTCACGAACTGTGACTTCATGATCCGAGTCATAATCAAGAGTCAGATGCTCAACCAACTGAGCCACACAAGCACCCCAAAATAATCTATGATGATAGAAAGAGCTATGGCAAATCAGGTTAATGACATTTCTAGGACTAAAGCAGAAACTTTATCAAACATGTTCTCAAGATATCACAAATTCTTAAAGAATGCCATAAGATCAGCTGGGAGGAAGTAGTCAGTTAAGTGTCCAACTTTGACTCTGGTCATGATTGTAAGCAATATGAGTTCAAACCATAAAACACTCCCTGTGCTGACAGCTCAGAGCCTGGAGCCAGCTTTGGATTCTGTCTCTCTCTCTCTCTCTCTCTCTCTCTCTCTCTCTCTCTCTGTGCAGCTACCCCACTCAGACTCTCTCTCTAATATAAATAAACATTAAAGAAAAGTCATAAGTGTAATCAAGAAAAATGTGTGTTATAACAATTAGATATCTCTGCACATTTATGAGAATGGCCAAAATCCAGAACAATAACACCAAATACGAGTGAGAATGTGGAGCAATAAGAACACTCATTCATTGCTGGTGGGAATGCAAAATGGTACTCCTCTTTGCATGAGTTTGCACTTTCATACAAAACTAAACATACTCTTTAATAAGACCTAGCAATCACACTCCTTAGTACTCATACAAACAAGCTGAAAATTTCAGTCCACATGAAAACCTATCCACAAAAGAGAAAAGTCCTAAAATTTCTGTGGAACTGCAAAAGATCCCAAATGGTCAAAGCATCTTGAGAAAGAAGAACAGAACTAGAGGCATCACGTTCACTGATTTCAAACTCCTTCACTACAATTAATTAAATTAAAATTAAATTAAATTAAAACAGGATGGTACTAGCATAAAAATAAACACAGAGATCAACAGAAGAGAGCCCAGAAATAAACCCACACAGATGGTCAATTAATTTACAACAAAGAAGACATGACTATACAATGGGGAAAGCACAATCTCTTCAATAAATGCTATTGAAAAAATGGGACAGCCACAGGCAAATGAATCTGGACCACTATCAGACACCACACACAGAAATTGACTCAGAATGGCTTAAGGACCTAAGATCGAAACCATAAAACTCCTATTAAGAAAAGATAGGGGGGAATTAGCTCCTTAAAACATGTTTAAGCAATGATTTTTTTTTTGTTTTTTGAGTCTCAACACCAAAAGAAAAACAAAAAAGCAAAATAAGTGGGATTTTATCAAACTAAAACGTGTCTACACGGCAAAGGAAACACTTTCCCAGCAAAATGAAAAGGCATCTTACTGAATGGGAGAAACTATTAGCAAATTTTCCAAAGACATAGCGAAGGCCAACAGGATCATGAAAAGATGCTCAACATCATTCATCATCAGGGAAATGCAAATCAAAACCACAATATCACTTCACACCTAATATTAGAATGGCAGTTAGAAAAAAGACAAGAAACAACACGTGCTGTTGACAGTGTGGAGAATTATTGGTGTACCCAAGAGATCTACTGTCTGATCCACCGATTCTACTGAGTATTTATCTGAAGAAAACAAAACTACTAACTTGAAAAGATAGAAGCATTCTGACGTTCACTGCAGCACTATTTATAATAGAGGAGATATGGACACAATCTAAGTGTCCATTGATGGGTGAATGGATAAAGATGTGTATATACAACACAATATTATCCAGCCATAAAACCGAACAGAACCTTGCCATTTGTGACAACAGAGATGGACCTCGAGGACATTATGCTCTGTGGAATGAGACAAAGACAATTACAGTATGATTTCTCTTATGTGTGGAATCGTAAAGAAACAAAAACCCGTTAGATCCAGAGGACATACTGGTGGTTGCTATAGGCAGGTAGTTGAGGGCATGGTGGCAGAAATGGGTGAAGGTGATTCAAAGGTTAAAAAAAATAATGAGAGATGCCTGCCTGGCTCAGTGGGTAGAGCATGTAACTCACCTTGCGGTTGTTGAGTTCAAACCCCACTCGGGGTATAGAAATTAGTTAAAATAAAAAATTGCTGCTGCCTCTTGAGTTCTTAAATCAAACAAACAACCCCCCCCCCCGCCAAAATATCAATACGTGCTTGCAGTATACCAGGAATGCAATAAACATCTGTGGAATGACCCACGTTTTTCCTACAGAAAAGCTAACTAGAGATATCAATAAGTTGTGTTGTATTTATACTAGATCCACTTTTGGATATATCATGACCTCCTCCTAATTAATGCAAAAGGGAGCAACCCTAAGAAGCCAAGATGGCCAAGGAAAGAGATAGACTTTTCTCTACTTTATTAGACAGATATTACATTCTTGTCTGTCTCCGAAGTTCTCCCAAGGATACAAAATGGAAATGGAAAGTGAATCGGTCCTGGGGTCTGCACTACAGAGGCCTCAGCTCTGACCTGTATGGAATGAGAACCAAGAGGTATCGGGGGGAAAGACTCCACAGGGACAGCCATCTCAGTTCCACACAAACCACGGCACCAGCATGGTCTGAAGGCAAGGTAACAGAGCTGTAGACATACCAGTGGGAGTTTAAACTTCTACACATTTGATTTACTCAACTGAATAGTAGAATGAGAAGTGTGTGTGGGGTGGAGGAGGATTTCCTTTGAAAGCTCATAAGGAATAAACTTGTATTTTCCCACAGATCCTTCCCAAACAATATTTACTGGAGCCGCTTGCTCTGTGCCCAGCTGAGCTCTGACTTGTGCTCACATCCCAACACATTCCCTCCTGGCTGGATGTTCCCCTATCTTCACTTCACTATCCACAGTCCAGGGCTCTTTCCCCCAGAAAGAGATGATGGAGATGATATTCAGCTCAAGATGTGATTTCCTCTTATAAAGAAAAACAGAACATAATCAGCTTTCCTCTTCCAGAATACATTCTAAGTTCTTGGTTCAGCAAACACGAAAGGACTTTCATTATATATGGGTGTAGAAACATGTATCAAAAATTACTCATATGAGTGCCTGAATGCTTAAGGATTATTTTAGGTATGCAGACATATGGATTTTTTTCAAGAACTACTCAACCAAAATCACAAGGCTAAGACCACAGAATCAGAGATTTAAATAAATTCACCATAAGGTTTCCGTTTTCCCCCTCACCTTTAAATAACGTTATTGTTTCTGATCCTTATTTTTAAAGCTGTCAGCAAAATTGGACTTTACTGAGAATTTAAGGGTTTTTATATCCTATTCCCCAGACTCTCAGATTGTTATTTAAATTCTAGTTAGTTAACAGAGTGTAATACTGATTTCAGGAGAATTTAGTGATTCATCACTTACCTATCACACCCAATGCTCCACATCACCCGTTCCCTCCCTAAGCTTTTCTGACTGCTAAGTTCTGCAACCACCTAAGCAAGCAGGAATGCAGAACTTCTGAGGAAAACGGAAGTTAGAGTCCATTTGCCACATTAGGAAGCCTTTCCATCCTCAATCAAAATGGCTGCAATCACTCCCTTAAGAAAAGGAAATTGAAACTCTTATGATCAAAACAGGGGCTTTCAATGGAAAACGCAATGACATAAAAAGTAATTACCGAATTCTGGAAGGATGTTAATCCCACCCACGTTGACTATGGTCAGGTAGGTTTGCAGCATCACTTCCCAGTGAAAGGCCCACAGACGGGGGCGCACCTGCTCCCACAACTCCTGAGAGTAGTCTACGGCCACCTCCTGTTCCTGAAATGAAAACACATTTGACCAAGTGGACAGGGAAAGTGTTATTTAACACAAAACAAGAGAAGCACATATGTGTAAAGACTGACTTGGCCGGAATGAGTGTTCTTTGATCCATCTAAGATAATCCTGAGTAAATTATAGTTAACATAAAATTAGCCATTTGAAAATACCATGGGGCGGGGGATGCTTGGGTTGCTCAGTTGGTTAAGCATCCAGCTTCAGCTCAGGTCATGATCTCACGGTTTGTGGGTTCAAGCCCCGCATCGGGCTGTGCCGACAGCTAGCTCAGAGCCTGGAGCCTGCTTCTGATTCTGTGTCTCCCTCTCTCTGACCCTCCCCTGCTCGCACTGTCTCTCTAAAAAATAAATAAATAAAATAAAATACCATAAGGGGGCATTTAGTATATTCACAATGTTACACAAACATCACCTCAGTCTAGATAAAAAATATTTTTATTAGCCCCAAAGGAAAGACTTTACCTATTAAAAGGTGCCTCTTTTTGCCCCATCCCTGGCAACCATTAAACCACTAATGCTTTATCTCGTGGATTTGCCAATCTAGGATCTTTTCATGTAAAAGAAAAGGTATCAAAAATGTGACCTTTGCATCTGCCTTCATTCACATAGAATAATGTTGGGGCTCATCAATGATACAGTATGTGTCAGGGGTACTTTTCCTTTCTTCTGGCTGCACAGTATTCCATTGCAGGACTAGACCATATACACTCAACTACTAAAGAGCATTTGGTTGTTATCACCCATGGCTATATTAGTTAAGTTGCTATGAACTTTCCAGTGTACGTTAAGTGTTTGGATCCATTTCCAATTATTTTGGTTATATCCCTAGAAGTGCAACTACTGGATCACATGTTTTAAGTTTTACAGAATCTGCCACACTCTTTTCTACAGCAGTTACACTTTTATGGGAATGTGTCATGACTCGAATTTCTCCACATCTTTATTTTTGTTGTTGTTTAACAAGTCATCCTAGTGGATGTGAAATGATATCTCATTGTGGTTTGGGTTTTGCAATTTAATAATGACTGCTTTCACTGAACACCTCTTCATGGACCAGTTTCATTTGTGTATCATCTATGGTGAAATGTCAGTTAAAATCCTTTGGCCGTTTTTCAAGTTGGGTTCTTTGTATTTTGGGTGTGAGTTGTGTGAGTTCTTCCTTTTTTGTAGGTTCCAGACCCTTAGGAGATATTGTCTTTTTCTCTTTTGCTTTTGGGGTTATGTGTAAAAATCCATTGCCAACCCTGAGGTCATAAAGATTTAACCCTATGTTTTCACTTAAGACTTTTATAGTTTTAGCTCTTACATTTAGAATTTGATTAATTCTGAATTGAATTCCTTATATGGTACAAGGTAGTTTCAATTTCATTCTGACATGGGTATCTACTTAGGCCAGTACCGTTTAAGAGACTATTCTTTTTCCACTGTCTGCTTTTGGCACACAAGTACAAAAGGAATGGATTACAGATATACGGGTTTATCTGTGGATGCTCAGTTCTATTGCTTTGATCAATATTTCTAGCCTCTGTCCCAATTCTACTTTTGATCACTCCAAGTTTTTGTCAAAGGTTTGTTGTCAGGAATCGTAGGTCCACCAATGCTGTGTTTTCTCACATTTAATTTGGTTAGGTGGCATCCTTACCAATTCAATATATGATTTAGAATCAGGATTTTGGGCAAAAAAATGCTGTTGGTATTTTCCTGAGGACAGCATTACTCTTTATTCTGCTCTGGCGAGGACTTCCGCCTTATGGTCTCTCAAGCAAGAAACACAAAATATTTTGACATTTATTTAGGGTTTGTTTCATATTCCTCAGCAACGTTTGTAGATTTCGTTGTGTATAAATTTTCCATTTCCTCGATTAAATTTATTCCCATTTGCTTTCTTGCTCTTGTAAATTGAATTGTTTACTTATTTCCCATTTGTTGACAGTTACTGTACAGAAATGCAACTGAATTTTGAGTGTTGACATTGTATTCTGTAACTTCAATGAATGCATGCATTCTAAGTCTGAGGATTCTTTATTTCTAAATAGGAGATCATGTATACTATGAAGCGAGAGTGTTTGATTTCTTTCCTGAATTTGACAGTTTATTTTTCCTCTGTAATTTCTGGGTAGAACTTCCAGTAGAGTGTTGACTTGTAGGTGAGGGCAAAATGGAGCACACTTATTTGCTTCTTGGTATTACTGGGAAGTTTTCAGTTGTTCACCATAGAGTATGAGGTTAGCCATGGGATCTAAATACGCTTCTTCAGATTGAGCCAGTTCCCTTCTACTCCTAATTTTTGAGCTTTTGTTGGATCCAGTTTTCTGTATATGTGGGCTTAATCTAGCGAGTTGACAATGTTGTTCACTGCTTTATTATTGATGTCTGGTTGTTCCATCCTTTATTAAAAAGGGAGCATAAAGGTCTCCAACTGCTAGAGTAGAACAATCTCCTCAATGTTTGCTTCAAAATCTTGGGGGCTTTGTCGTTATGTACCTATTATTCATACTTGTTTTATCTTCCTAATGGATTGGCCCTTTTCTCAATATATAATGGCCTTCAATATCTTTGGTAACAATTTTACACCTTAAAGTCTATTTGGTCTAATACCTGTACAGCTACTCAACTAGGTTTCATTACTATGTGCATGGAATATCTTTTTCCATCCCTCCACTTTCAACCTATTTGTGTATCTAAAGTAAGCCTTGGCATGTCCGGGTGGCTCAGCTGCTTAAATGTCTTGACTCTTGATTTCAGCTCAGGTCATGATCTTACAGTTCCTGAGTTCGAACCCAGCACGGGTCTCTGGACTGACATTGTGGAGCCTGCTTGAGATCGCTTTTTCTCTCCTCTCTCTCTCTGCCCCTCCCCTACTCACACTCTGTCACAAGCAGTAAATCCTCTGAAAATATAGAGTGAGCCATACGTAGACACAGAATGGATCCATTTTTAAAACTCCCTTTGTCTGTTATTGAAGGTTTTAATTTATGTGCATTTCAAGTTGCTACTGGAAAGCATTACTTCTAACATCTGCTCTTTTTGTATGTATAATACTTTGTTACATAATTCCTCCCTTCTTTGGGTGTTGTGAGTGCATATCATTTTCCTTGTCTATTTTCTTTTCTGTATATTTGTAAGTTATTTTCTGAGTGGTTACATTGAGGATTACAGTTTATGTATTAAACCACTAATATTTGAATTTCAGGGGATGCTAACTTAGCTTTAATGGCATACAAACAAGTTTTGTTATACATTCTCCCTTTATGTTGTCAAAAACTACTTCATAAAAGATATGAACAGATGTTTCATACACTCAAGAGCAGATTTTTCTTATTGTTTTACTAATTTTCTTTTACAACACTTAGGAAAAAATGATTTAGAAAACAAAAACACAATAATTAGCTTTTATATTTACTAATGTCGTTTACTGGCATTTTTTATTTGTTCCTATGGCTTTGAGGTACTGCTAGTTTCCATCCATTTCAGCCTAAAGAACGCCACGTGGCATTTCATATAGTCTAAGTCTGTAAGTGTGAACTCCCACAGTTTTTGTTCATCCAGGGGTCTCTCAATTTCCCTATCAATTTTGAAGTACAGTTTGGCTCATAAAGAATTCCTGATGCTTTTTTTTTTAATCTTTCAAACGTTTATACCTCGGCCTCCAGTTTCTGATGAGAAATAGGTTGTGAAAGTTACTGAGAAGCCTCGTACATGAGAAACTGTTTGTCTTGCTACGTTCCACATTCCCTGTTTGTCCTATAAAAGTTGACCGAGTACGTGACTGCCAGGGATCTACATGCATTCGACCTAGCTGACGTTCATTCAGTTTTTTGGATGTGTAGGTTCTGTTTGTTTAATTTGGGAGGTTTTTGGCTCTTCTTTCTTCAAATATTCTTTCTGCCTTTCCTTCTAGAACTCCTATTACGTTTACCTGAGTATTCTTTATAGTGTCCCAAAGGTTTCTTTGTCTCTGGCCATTATCCTTCTGTTTTTTCCCTTTTATTCAGGTGATTCTCCTCTCTCCTCCTCACACTAGACAATTTCAGTTAATCGCTGTTTAGGTTCACTGATGCTTTATTCTTTTTTCCATCTGCAGGTGAACCCTCTAGTGAATGTTCAATTTTCAACTTCAGCATTTCTATTCCATTCCTTTGCTATAATATTTTTCTCATTACTGATATTTTCTATTTGTTGAAACATTGTTCTCCTACTTCTTAGTTCTCTTCCATGTTTTCCTTTAGCTGAGGATGTTCAAGACAGTTGATTTAAAATCTTTATTTAGGGGCGCCTGGGTGGCTCAGTCGGTTAAGCCTCCGACTTTGGCTCAGGTCAGATCTCATGTTCGTGGGTTTGAGCCCCGTGTCAGGCTCTGTGCTGACAGTTAGCTCAGAGCCTGGAGCCTGCTTCCAGTTCTGTGTCTCCTTCTCTCTCTGACCCTTCCCCTCTCATGCTCTGTCTCTCTCTGTATCAAAAATAAATAAAACATAAAAAAATTAAAAAAATTTTTTTAAAAATAAAATCTTTATTTATCAAGTGGAATGTCTGTGCTTCCTCAGAAAGACCATCATTAACCTGGTAATTTAGCTTAAAAGATGTACAATCTTAAAATATCCTTAGGTGTCTGTAGTGAAGTCGGCCTGCTCAGAAACAGCCACCATGGCATTCTTTGAAACAGTAAGAAATTGTAAATGGATCTTCATTTGGAGAATGCTCCAATGAGGATCTAAGAAAGCAATGATCTCTTGCTTACTAACATGAAAACAACTTCAAGTCATATGGTTCGTAAATAGTTCAATTTGCAGAATAAAATATGATGAAACATTTATTGAATATATTCTAAAACCATATTACATTATATAAATGCATGCTTAGAACATTTGTACTAAGGAGAACATCAGTTCTGATGAAGAAAATCAGTGATGGTGGAAGATATGACAGGGAAGAGGATATTTTACTTCTTAGTTTCTAAGGCCAGTTCAGCTCTGTATGCAAAGGAACTACAATATACACTAGAGGAGTGTAATACACACAGAGAAAATAATATTAAAATTTAATAATAATTTGTAAAATTACAATTGAGCACCAGCCTCTCTGATGACAGAATGTTTTGCTCCTATGTCTGGCTAAATTAAGAACATTTTTCTCCAAAAGATGTGAGGCATGTAAGAGTCTCTAAAAGAACACCAAGGTCTTTATGGAATGAATGTGCTATCGATAATTTAGAGAACACTTACTGTTACCTGGGGAAATAGGTTCAAGAATGTCATATTTACATAAATGGGTTAAGAAAGCTTAGTTCAGAAAAACTGCCATCACGAGAAGAAATCACCCAAGGGTAGATAGCGAGATACTGGAATGGGACAGGAACAAGTTGTTACATCACCTGCACAAAATTACTTCTGACACCAATCTACTAACGTACTCTGATCACAAACTCCACTTGCCTCCCAGACCCTTTGCTTCTTACACACACACATTAATGATTACTGTGCGTTGGTATTCTCCACATTCACGTGTGTAACAGCTTGGTAACATTTACCATGTGTGTAGTATCTTGTGAGCTAAATAAATACAGAGCCGAAACCCCTGTTCAGGGCTCTTGTCTCCTCCTGGCCATTAGTGTCTCTCCTATTCCATTCTGCAGCTACTCTCTTGCTGGACAAGAGAGAACTCCAGGCTCATAGTCTTTGACAGATGGTGACCCCGACAGGATAGGAGTTGGTGTGAAAAAGCCGAGGTGACAGAAGTTGACGTGATAGAAGGTATTGTGAAGTCAATGTGATTAGAAGAAAATCCACCATGACTAAGAAGTCGACATGAGTGTAGGGGACAAGGCTGAGAAGGCAACATGGTAGAATGCAATGTGGCTGGATGCCAATGTGGCTAAGAAGCCAATGTAACTCGGGGCGCCGGGGTGGCTCAGTTGGTTAAGCATCCGACTTCAGCTCAGGTCATGATCTCATAGTTTGTGGGTTCAAGCCCTGTGTCGGGCTCTATGCTGACAGCTAGCTCAGAGCCTAGAGCTTGTCTGTGGATTCTGTGTCTCCCTTTCTCTCTGACCCTCCCCTGCTCATGCTGTCTCTCTCTCTCTCAAAAAATAAGAGTTAAAATTAAAAACAAGCCCAGTGTAAGTCAAGGACTGCAGAAGCCACGGAATGACTAGAGCTCCTCAAAATAAAAAGCGCATGGGTCCACAATCTCTCCTGATGAGGTACGAGAGAAGAGAAACTGTATTCGGATTTGCTGCCGTGGAACTTTTGAGAACATTATTATGGGAGACTTCCTATCCCTAGAACAGAAATAAATAACACATTCTTAATAATGCATTCTTAGCAGTCCTTAAAGTATTAATGATTATCCAGCAACACTGCCCTTGGTCTCCTAGGCAAGGAACCTTCGACCTAGACTTTCGGGAACAAAGAAGAAAAACACTAAAGGCATGGCATACGAAGGCACCAATGCTCTGCCTACGATTATTCTTCCGTGGTCTATTGTTGGAGACCAAGCCTTCCAGCTGGCGCCTGTCCCGCGGAGGCAGACGCAGAAGGGCAGAAGCACACAAAAGATCAAATACCGTAGTTAGCTGCTCCCCCGCCCCCCATACCGCTAAGGCAATGTCTTAAGGGGCATTTCATTGACTATGCATTTTCGACTCTATTCACCTACTGCTACGTAGGCCAGCTATTTGAATATCTCCACCCTAAAAGCATATATATTGACGCCTTTCGAATAAACTCGCTCTCTTCGACTGACCAGGAAAATCGTGAGTGCGTCTTTGCTTGCTGCGTCTTTCTCTGTCCCCCTTCTCTCTCCCTCCCCTCAGGTGTAGGACCTGCCGGCGAAGGCGTGTCCTATAGGAGGCGCGCCTGGAGCCGGCAGCCGGCCGGCCCGGCCGCCGGCAGGGGGGAGATGGAGGCCCCCGGAGCCGGCATAGGCACACTGGAGCCTGGCGAGTCCCGTG
>PISW01011648.1:0-38799 GCA_004023785.1 Mungos mungo
CCCCCCCCCCCCCCCCCCCCCCCCCCCCCCCCCCCCCCCCCCCCCCCCCCCCCCCCCCCCCCCCCCCCCCCCCCCCCCCCCCCCCCCCCCCCCCCCCCGGCTCCGTGCACACCTCAGCCCCCTGCCCCGGGCCCGGCAAACCACCTGCTCCGCTCTCTGCCTTTGCCTGGGTCGCTCTCTGCCTTTGCCCGGGTCCCCGGGTCCCAGCCCGTTCTCCCCGCTTCCTGCTCACCCAGGCAGAGCTCGGGATGCTGAGGATAAAGCACCTGGCCGGACGCCACGCCTTCAAGCCGGCTAATGGGACGGCCCTGAGTGACACTTAGCAGGTCCCCAGTGATGAAGGGAAGTGCTCCATTTCAGGAGAGGAGGCAAGGCCTTGACCTTTCACCCTCCGCAGGGTGCTTGTTTTGTCGCCATTACCAGCTGCCTCGCCTTATTTTCCCTCTGGTGCCCGGAGCTGGCCCCTCTGAGCGACCCCGACCCTCAGGTTGGTTCCGGTCCGCGTTAGAAGAAAGCGTGGCACCCCCCCACCCCCTTCCCTCGAATGAAAGGAGTTAGAAAGTTAGGAACAAGCCAAAGGTCAGAGTCCTCTTCGGTTATCAGATAACTCAGGTAGAGAAAGGAGCCGGCAGAGGGCTCAGCAGCTCCCCTGCAGGGCCTCGAGCCCTGAAGCGCAGAAATAACAACCTCCATCCTGTCTAATGAGGGGACGGTCCAGCGACAGGGAAGATACAGACTCTGCTTTCAGAAACTCACGTCTATTCGAGATGACACGGCACCCCTCCAGGGACGGATGTAAGACACACAGAGTGACCGGGCAAATCACTGCACATGTGGCCCTCATGTCACCTGTGTCCTGGGCCTACGTTTTCAAACAAAACTAATACTCATGTGATAGTTGTATAACATGAGGAGCCTCCAGCTCAACAAGTGTCGACTTTTAGGAGGTCATGATATGCCGGCCACATCCTCAGTGACAGTGTGATGTGCTCCCGGGGAAGACACCGGACATCTTCAGCCAGGGGGCACTGGGGAGTGAGGCTGGCAGTGGGCAGTCGGGGCTCCCCAGGCTCTGGGTGAGGGGGCGGCCACATCAAAGGGACACGTCTAGAAGCCGAACCGTTCCTGACGCCAGGGCCGCGGCACACCTGTGTCCAGCGTCTGAACAGAGCGCATCCTCAGCCGCCTTCCCGGATCCAAGGAGCCTCCTGCTCCCCGGGGAAGTCAGCGCAGAAGCGAGGTCAGCTCTCTGGAATGCAGCGAGCTGGACGCTGTCCCCTTCACCACGCACAGGCCCCCTCCAGGGCAGGCTGGCCGCGCGAGCTGAGGGAACACCTCAGCGTCCAGAGGCAGGCGTCCTGGACGACAGGGCTGTTTGAACGGAGGAGGTGCGTGTAGACGGTAACACGAGAGGACCAGGGCTTAGAGCAACGAGGTTGCCTGAATGGAGAGTCTAGGCTGTGGGAAACGAGTGAAAGGAACACTGCTGTGTCACCTGCTGGGGACACACGTGGCACTGGGGCACCCACCAGATCTGGCAACATGGTCTTCTCCTTCGAGGCCTCGAGAGAAGGGGGTCACTGTCTGCCCTGCCCAGGGTGTGAGCCAGGGTCCCAAGGTCATGTTTCCAAAACCACTGAGCAATGGGGGGGCGGGGGCAGGGGGACTAGGACTTACTGAAAGTCTATCACGCCTGCCCCCTCCTGTAACCCTTACAGCCTGACCTGCACAGTTAGACGCTTTGCTAGATGAGAAAACAGAGCATCAGATAAGTTACACGGAACAGGGCCAAGGTCACCCAGCTGGTCAGTGGTAAGGGCAGGCTACGAGCCAAGATCTCCCGTCTACACCGCCGTGCCTTCTGCCCCATGGGGACTGAGGGGCTGCAGCACAAGTCACCCCCACCCCTGGGAGGCAGAGTTAATGCTCTCCAGGCCACCGGTCACCCAAGGGTTAAGCACAAGCTCCTGGCCCCGCAGGCGACCAGGGCTTCCTCTCAGCTCTGCTCCAGAGGAATCGGGATGTGCCCGTGTGCCCGTGCTCTCCCCGTGCGCCCGGGGAGCGAGCCGGGCGGCCGGCGGGCTCACTGCCGCCACAGGGCAGGCACGGCTAGGCGCCGCAGGCCTCCTGCCCGGCTCGGCTTGGCTCGCGCAAGGTGTGTGCTAAGCAGGGCAAAAAGGCGGGGCCGCAGAGGATTCTGCGGGACTGGCTTTGTGGGCGCCTCTCCACCTGTCAGGCTGAATCACAAGGGGCCAGGATCTCCCGCTGAGAAATCCCAAGGCAGGACCCACTGCCTCATTTCTGCTTTCCTCCATCAGGGGAGGGTCAGAGAGAGAGGGAGATACAGAATCTGAAGCAGGCTCCAGACTCTGAGCTAGCTGTCAGCACAGAGCCCAATGCGGGGCTCGAACCCACGAACCGTGAGATCATGACCTGAGCCAAAGCCAGGTGCCCCAAGCCTGTTGGTTTTCAATTCCCAAAAGGAAGGGGGACTCTCCCCTCCAGCCATCGCGTGGTGGCAGGAGAAGCCACCAAGGGTCAGGCCTCAGGGGGATCAGGCCTCTCCAGTTGAAGGGGAGGGGGCGCCGTGCTCTCTCCCTCTACCCCTTCAGGAGGTGGGGCTGCCGTCGAAAGGTGGGATCTCAACCTGCTCCTTGTTGCGTAACGTCCACACCTCCTGCGGAAATGTCAGAACCAGTTCCTCTTGTTTGACCCTCTGGAAAGTGCTCTCTGCAGACTCCTGCACGCCCTCCCGCCTTCCCCTCTGCCAACCCAGGCCTTATGGCTCTTTCCTAGACCCTTATTTGTGCCCACAGCCCCAAATCTGACTTTCCTCCCATCGTTGAACACTGCTCACATAACCCACGACATCCTGAAGTTGTCACAGGAGACGGCAGAGGCGGAGCTGTCACCGCTGCGCCCAGCAGCAGAAAGGGGCGAGTCGGCGGTGTGGGCGCACCTCCTTCCTTCCACCTCTGCACTTCCTGAGCCGGAGATATCACACCGGGCTATTCCCTAGGTTCTGAGAGAAGATTCTGGTTCAAGACCAGGCCGTGTCGCCTGGAAGGCCAGGTCACGCGGTGGACAGAACACGAGTACTCGGGAGATCCAAGTTTGAGTTCTACTCCTGCTACTTACTCGTAGGATTGGAATCGGGCCACTGCACTGACACTCGGTTTTCTTATCGGTGACACGGGGCTGGGGAAGCCTGCCGCGGCTCTGTAACAGCGTGGTGCAACCCTTGTGAGGTAATACGTGTGAGGGCATTTTGTAACAGCGAAGCCCTTCTATTCTCGCAGAAAGTTCTAGGAGACAACGCTAAATCCTGGCTGCTCGGAGCAGTGCCCAGACCAGCAGCACGGGTACTACCTGGGGGCTTGCTAGAAATACAGGACTTCAGGGGCGCCTGGGGGGCTCAGTCGGTTAAGCGTCCGACTTCAGCTCAGGTCATGATCTCAGGTTCTAGGTTCAAGCCCCGCATCGGGCTCTGTGCTGACAGCTCAAATCCTGGAGCCTGCTTCTGATTCTGCATCTCCCTCTCTCTCTGACCCTCCCCTGCTCACGCTGTCTCTCTCTCTCACACACACAAATAAATAAAACATTAAAGAAAAATTTTTAGAAATACAGGACCTCAGGATGCATGCTGGACCTTCTGGGTGAGCGCCAACAGTTCAACAAGTTCTCTGGGTGATTAGTGCGTGTCAGCATTTGGAAAACAGTGCTTTAAATATAAAGGACCGTCAGTATTACAACAATGATGACAAGTACCTGATGGCTCCATCCTGACTGGTCACCAGAACTGGGCCCAATCGTGATGAGTAGCCACAGCCAGATCTTCTCAGCCAACCACCCCCCGCAAAGCGAAAATCCCGGACACCACGCCCCTTGCGGCTGGGTCTCAGCTGGAAACAAGATCTTTGCTTCGCCCCTCGGTTCCTCTGCTCTCCCTCCGCATCTGCAGCAGCCTCTGCTTCCCGGGAGCGACCCACGACGTGAACGCGATTGTATTTACATGCCGGCCCACCGGTCCTAATGAACATGCCTGTCGCTGGGGGAGGTCCCGGTGTCGTCTCCGACCCCTCCTTCCAGGCGATCTCCTCCCTCGGACACCGTGAGTTCCCACCCAGCTCTCCTGAGGTCTTCCACCCACGTGATCCCTCATCACAGACACCACATGACACCCCTTTATGCAGCCTCGGTCCCGCTCCCCGCACAGCCACCCTCAGCTGGGTCCTCAGACGGGGCCCCGCCACGCCTCTCGCCCCGCTTCTTTCGCTGGCGGCGAGCTTCAGGCCCCTGCGACGGAAGGAGACGCCTCGCTGGAGTCGCCCTGCACCTCCAGAGCTGCGTGGCGGGCTCCCCTGGACCCGCAGACAGCCCTGCCTCCGTGACAGGTCCAGGTCCTCGGAGACCTCGGTCGTCAGGCGCCCCACGCCGGTGCTTTCTTACCTTGTCCGATCACGGCGGATCCGCCGCGTCCGAGGGGAACCCCAAGCCCGGCCCTCTAGGCCACAGCGCCCACTCTGGCCTTCATGCCCGGCGACCGCCGGCGTCCGCTCGCATCTTCCCCCATCTCGACCCGGCTCCGGGTACTGCCGGAACCGGAAACTGAGACACTGTCACTCCCGCCCCCCTGGCCGGGGATGCCCTGGGAAGCAACTCCACCAATGGCGTGCTGAGCCTTGAGCCTCTGCCTCCGCCCCCGAAGAGCGGATGGGCGGGCCTCGCGGCCATATTGAATTCGGGCAGAAGCCACGCCTCTATTGGCTTCGTTCCGCCCTCAGCTCTACGGCGCGTGCGTGTCCTTTCTCCTTCGCCGAAACCGAGTCAGCGGGAGCTTCTGGGAGATACTGTTGAAAGTGGGTCACCTTGTGTTTCGGGTTTGTCGGATATGTGAAATTAAATCTAATCTGTAATTTTTGCGTAACTTTTCTCATCTGTCGAGCCAAAACAGTAGAGGCCAGTGTGCAGGAGGAAGGACTCATGGGTTAGACGACCCATTTTGAGGTTTGAGGACTCAAAAAATTGCAGCGATGGAGGACGTACATTCTGGAGGTGGAGTAAATGACATTAGGGTCTCTTCTGGCTTGAAAGTATTTGCCTATACTTGGGTTTAAGAGGAGAAGAGGGGGCGCCTGGGTGGCTCAGGTCATGATCTTGGGGTTCCTGAGTCCCAGCCCCCATTGGGCACTTAGCTGTCAGCGCAGAGCCTGCTTTGGATCCTCTTTCTCTGCACCTCCCCGGCTCGTGCTCTTTCTCCCTCTCTCAAAAAAAAAAAAAAAAATTACCAAAAATAAGTTTTAATATAAGGAAGAAACAAAGGACTGGGGGGCCATGGTGGAGAGTCAGTTCACTTCAAACTTTTTTTTAAAATTTTTTAAATGTTCTTAATTTATTTTTGAGAGACGGCGCGAGCAGGGGAGGGAGGGTCAGAGAGAGCAGGAGACACAGAATCCGAAGCAGGCACCAGGCTCTGAGCTAGCTGTCAGCACAGAGCCCGACGCGGGGCTTGAACCCACGAACTGTGAGATCATGACCTGAGCTGAAGCCTGACGTTTAACCGACTGAGCCCCCCAGGTGCCCTGAGTCAGTTCACTTCAAAGGAGCTATTTCTACATGTCAACAGCAAAGACCAACAACCCAATTTCAAAATGGACAAAGGGCTTGAATAGACCTTCTTTTCCTTACCCCAGTTCATTAATAAGTGCATTCTTCCATTGCGCAGACCAAACGTCTGGGGGCCATCGTTGAATGTTCCCCTTTCCTCACGCATCACATGCAATCCACCATGAAACACCATTGGTTTTATCTTGAAAATATGTCCAGGGGAACCTGGATGGCTCAGTCCCTTAAGTGACTGACTGTTGGTTTTGGCTCAGGTCATGATCTCACATTTATGAGATCGAGCCCCACTTCAGACTCTCAGCACAGAGCCTGTTCATATATATATATATATATATATATATATATATATATATATATATGTGAACTTAAAAAATATACGTCCGGCGCTTAGCCACCACCTGCACACCGCCGCACTGCTCCCAGACACGATCCTTCCCCACCTGGATTATTCCCGTAGCTCCCTCATGGATTTCCTTGTTGACATCTTTGCTCCTGCTATGTTCTAATCACTAGAAGGCAGCCAGAGTGATGCTTCTGAATTCTAAGTCAGACCATCTTCCCTCCCCTTTTCGAAATACTCCGGTGGTTCTCCATTTATTCAGAATAAAAATAAACGTCTCCACGCCAACGGCCTCCAGAGTCCTACAATCCCCATGCTCCCCCCAGTATTTCTCCTTCATCTTCTACTCTCACTCCTGCCCCAGGGCCTTTGGATGGGCTTCTGCTTAAGTCTGGAAGCATTTCCTCCAGGGGCCACATAGCTCATGCTTTCACTTACTCCATTGTTTCATTGTTCAAATTTTTGCCTGATCAGTGAGACCTAGTCTGAATCTCCTATTTAAAATAGTACAGGGGGGCCTGGGTGGCAAAGTCGAAGTCGCTGAAGCATCCAACCTGGCTCAGGTCGTGATCTCATGGTTTGTGGGTTTGAGCTCCGCATTGGGTCTGTGCTGACAGCTCTGGGCCTGGAGCCTGCTTCAGATTCTGCGTCTCCCTCTTTCTCTGCCCCTCCCCGCTCATGCTCTGTCTCTCAAAATAATAATAATAACAAACACTAAACATTTTAAATTGGACACATCCATCTGTCTCCCGCACTAGAATGTATGAGCGCTCGATGACCACAAGAATCATGTCTGCTTTGTTCCGTTGTGTGTCCTTGACACCTAACAGTGCCTGTCACATAATAGGTGCTCAGTAAATATTTGACGGAATGATGGACCTCAGCAGTGAGAGCACTCGCCATGTGCCAGGCACACAGACGCCCCGGGAAGCCGCGGCAGCACAGAGAGGGGCCCCAGTGAAGTGTCTGCAGGGCACTAGTTCTGCACAGCAGGCTAGAGAGGAGCCCAGAGGGGCTGCTATTCTAGGTGGAGGAAGCAGCGACTGCTCCTTCCTTTAGGCAGGATGTCTGTTTGTCTCCGTGTCACCAGGACCTGGAATGATGCCAGGCGCTCGGTGAAGGTTCCCACAAAGCTGCGCAGAGGTGCCCGCCGGCTGTGACGGCACCGAGGGGCGGGCGGAGGAGTGCGGGGGAGGCACGCCGTCCCAGGAGGTTTTCGTATCTTTATTCTGGATCTAACGAGAAGCGATCTCAAGTTTAAGGCTTTTTTTTTTCCCCCAGCAAGCTCCTCTTGACCCTGACAAGAGAACGGAGTCGGGATGAGAGTGGACAAAGGTGGGAGTGGGGGTGCGGGTCGGCTCTGGCTGTCTGGGGGACGGGGTCGGGACCAGCTGGGGCTGCAGAGGTGCTGAGGAGTTCCAGGGTGAGCGGGGAGGAGGAGGAGGAGATGGAGCTGAGGACCCACTTGTGGGGGGGAGGGAGGAGAGCTGGAGGGGAGCAGGTGTGGAGGGGATGACAAATTGAACCTGGGACGCGTTGCATCAGAGACGGCTGTGGCGCGCCCGGGCGCAGGTGAGCAGTAGCTGGCGGGGCAGGCAGAGCCCTGTCCCCACGACGCCTCCTCCCGGCGCCCGCCCTGCTGCTGGGTCGTGAGCCCCGCCAGGACAGGAAGCAGGCCCGTCTCTTGTGTCTCCCGGCGTCCAGGCCACGCGCGGAGCCACGGCAGGCGCGGAGTGTGCGTTTGCCCCACGGCGGGTGGGTGTCGCCAGTGGTTAAGAGGCTGGAGCGGTGGCAGCCTGGAGACGCTGTCCCCGGGCGCCTGCGGGGGAGGGGGACACAGAGAGAGCCAGGTCCGCAGAGGAGCGTGAGGGCACCGCAGCGGAGACCGGAGACCGAAGGACAGGGGTGGCAGGAAGGAGCTGTCACCGAGGTCAGAGTCTGCAGAGGGGCCACATCGGGGAGACTGGCCCAGGCCGTGCTCTCAAAAGCAGTAAGGTTCTCCCGGGGTGGCGGGGGCGCTGTGGCTTGGGAGCCTCCGGCCCCCGGTGCTGACAGCCCGGCGCGGGCACCTGTGCCAGCCGCTGTCTCACATTCTTCTTGTTTTTAATGGTTATTTACTTTGAGAAAGTGAGGGAAAGGCAGGGAGGGGGAGAGAGAGAGAGAGAATCCCTCTGACTGAGCTGTCAGCACAGCGACCGACACGGGGCTCGAACTCTCGAACCACAAGATCATGACCTGAGCCAAAGTTGCCCACTTGACTGACTGAGCCCCCAGGTGCCCCGCTCCCTCGTGTTCTTTGGGGACCCTGAGTACCTACCGAGTGGTGCAGGCAGCGAGGGCCGGGGGCGGTGGGGGGAGGATAATCGGCCAGGACTGGGGACGGCTGGGAAGATGCATGGAGGCGCCTACACTGTACCCCAGAGGGACATGACAAAAGAGGAGACTCCAAGTGCCGCTGAGGGGAGGCACACGGGAGAGGGGTGTGCTTCCAGGAGCCTCTGGGTCCCCTGCATGAAGACGTCCGCAGGCCTGTCCCTTCTGCCAGCTCGGGGCTCAGCCGAAGGAGAGGCGGGACCCCCGCGTCCCAGCCCAGCGCCCCGTCCTGTCCCCGCAGGTCCCGGTCCCGGGTCAGCAGGGGAGCCGCCGGAGGCTCGCAGGTGCTTGGAAGAGCGGAAGCCAGGCCCGGGGGGAAAAGGGCACTGGGGGTGGAGGAAGAGGAGCCGGCAGGGGACAGGGAAGTCCCTAGAGAAGCCATGTAAGGAAGACATGGCAGGCGGGCTCTTGAGGGGACACTGGCGCACCACGGCGGCCCCCGGGCCCGCCCACAGAAGAGCAGTCAGGAGGCCAGGCCAGCGCCCGCAGCGGACGCTCCCCCCAGAGGAAGGAAACGGGGCCCCGGCTCCGCCGCCGTGAACCGCAGGAAGAGCCAGGGGCGGGAGGCCGGACGCTCGGCTTCCACCTGAAGTCCCTAAAGCGGTCAGATTCGCACCAAGCGGAAGGGTGGCTGCCGGGGTGCGGGCTCCGGGCGACGAGACTCAGATCTGCAAGGGGAAAGTGCTCTAGAGAACACGCAACCTGGATATGGCTCACGCTCCGACCTGCACGCTTCACAGCGGTTCAGGGGTAAATGTTACGTATTTGTTTGTACCACGATTAAAGATTTAAAAAAACATTAAAAACAGGAAGCCTTAGGGGAAGGGAGTTATGGGAAAAGGATGGTGGGGTGTGAAGGTGGCTCAGAGGTGGCTCCGAGAGTCATTTGTTCGGAGGAAGCTTGGGCAGCGGAGAGGACGAGGGCCTCCCCGGGGGGCAGGAGGGGGGGGGCACCCAGAAAGGCCCCTTTCCGGGGTCTGGTGGGGGGGTGGGGGGAGCAACGTTCTAATGTGTTTGGTTCCCGCAGAGAAGGCCTAGCACCCCTGGCTGCGGAGAGGGAGATGGAAGGCAGGGGTGGTGAGGAGGGGGCCATGCCGGGGGTCTCGGCAGACAGAGGGAAGAGGCTCGGTTAGCCCAAGGGAGGTGGTGGACGGGGGCGGCTGCACAGTCTCTCCATAAATTCAGTCCCCGAGAGCTGACACACTGGGGCCTGGGGAAGGGGTGCGGGGAGCAGAGGCGGCGAGGGTCAGCGACCAGTGAGGCGCTCGCCGCGGGCAGACCCGACTGAGGCTGCTGCACCCCGACACCTGCCCGACGCCGGGGTTCGAGCCCCGCTCCGGCAGTGCCTGCGCAGGGGGGGCAGGGGGGGCATGGGGCGGGTTTCGGGTGGGGAGCCTGCTGCACAGGAGAGCCCAGCGGCCCTCCCTGCTGCCGTCGGGGGACCGCCCGCTGCCCCCACCCCAGGAGCCCCCACTGCAGCGTTCTGCTCCGACAAAAACACCACTCATAAGCTTTGTCTTTTTAATAAAAAATAAACTGTCTGTGACAAGCAGTTTTCTGAATCCCAAAATAAAGGAGAAGGGAGAGGACAGAGGTCAAGGGGTCACGAGGAGGGTGAACGAGGCTCACATGACCCCTGTTACTCCAGCCAGGCCAGCAGGGATCGCAGGCTCCCCGACCGAAGCAAGAAAGAAGGGGGCCAGACTTCCAGAAAGACTTCCGGAAGTCGGCGGCGCACGGTTGTTAAGGGAGGGGAAGGTCTCCCCGCAGAACCCCGGGAGGGGGAGACGGGGGCGGGGCGTCCCTGGGGAGGTGGCGTCTGCCACCAGCCGAGCGCTGTCTGTCTGTCGGTATGTTGGTGTTTGTTACCACAGCCGCGCCTCCCCCCCGCCAGCCGCGTCCAGCCCTGCTGGTGGGGGCTCCTGGTGGCACAGAGTGGCAGGAAAAGGTGGTCTTTCGGGGTCCTCCCCGCCCCCAGCAGGGCTGCACTGCCCCAGGCCCCCAGCCAGCATGGCCTGCTGCGCCCGCTGCATCCCAGCTCGTGCCCACAGTTTAAGCCACCTCGGGGCCCAGACGGTTGTTGTCCGCGTCCACATCGCTGGCCGAGGTCCTGCGGTCCGTGGGAGGTTGGAGGTGCTGCTTCCCGCTCAGGGGCGCCTTCTCCCCGGGAGGCAGGGTCCCGCAGCCCTGCACCTTGCCCCGGGCTCGGAGCGCCCCCAGCGGCGAGGCGAGGAGGAGCAGGAGGGCTCCGCAAAGCACGAGCGCCAGGAGCACAGTGACCGTGAGGAAGTGGGGCCAGTAGGAGCGCTGGGCGGCCAGGGCGGCCCCGCCGCCGACCCTGGTCAGCGGGGCCTCCACGCGCTCCCGGGGGATGCCCGCCAGCTCGGGGTCCAGGGCCAGCGGCTGGTCCTGGCTGCGCACCCAGTAGGAGACCACGGGGTAGGAGAAGCCGTTCTCGGTGGCCCAGCACTGGTACAGGCCCCCCGCCCCGTCCTGCAGCAGCAGCACCAGCGAGCCGTTGTAGACCGCCGCGGAGGCCGCGGGCACCGCCGCTTTGGCTCTGCCGTGAGTCCAGAGGTAGGACGCCAGGGCCGAGAGGTGGGGGCAGGGGAGCTCCACGATGGAGTTGGGCACGGCCAGGACTTCCTTAACTGGAGGCAAAGGACGAGCAGGCGTTTGGGGGGGGTGGGGAGAAGAGGGTATTTGGACCCTGACCCCCCCTCTCCAGCTTCCATTTCAGCTCCCAAACTCGACTCTGACCCCTCCCCTGTCTCCAGTCTGGACCCCAAATGACCTCAGTCCCTCTGACTCCAACTCTGGCACCAAAGCCAGCCCGCGGCCTCAGTCCTGAGTCCCAGCTTCGGCCCTGTCCTTCCTCCTGAACCCGACCCAAACCTGCCCCAAGTCTGGGCGCTCAGGTCTCCAGCCGGGCAAGTGCTGGGGGAGGAGACTGAGGCAGAAAGGCCCACCCCTGCCCGCACCCCCTGGCTCCACACTCACTGATCTCGGGGCGGCTCTGCGGCTGGCGGCTCCTGCCCATGGGGCCGGTGGCACAGGCGAACTGCGGGTTCCCGTGCTCCATGTCCTGCCTCCAGGATTTCCTGACAAGGCAGGGAAGGCAAACTCATCCCTTGGAACACGCAGTAGTGGGAAGAGGGGGAGGAAGAGAGGGATGCGCCCTGGGGCGGGGGGCAGGGAAGCATCTTCAAGACCGCGCCCCAGGAGGGCCAGCCTTGGAGGGGACTTGTCGGTAAGCCCTGGAGGGAGGAAGAGTCCCACAGGCCGGGTCAGAAGGTCCTGGCGGGCCAGCTTCTCTGCCGTCCGGGACCAGCACTCACGGGATGGGGGTGGGCAGGAGGCGGCAGGCCCTGGACTCCGGATCCCAAGCGCAGTGGGGGTCCTGGGCAAGGACGCAGTCCACACAGCTCTCGTAAACACTACAGTTGGCTCGGGGGACCCGCCAGATGCCCCCTGAGGAGCCTGCAAACACTGCGCCCTGGAAAAGAGGGAAGGGACAGGGTTGCCACGCCCAGTAAGGACCCAGCTCCCAGGCCCCCTCCCCCATCGGGGGGCCCTTGCCACCTGCGCAGGGGCCAGCAGCAGGTTGCGGACAGGTTCTGGCTCAGGGAACACCTGGATCTCCTCGACCAGACGGACAGTGCTGTCCCCACTCCTCACAGCCTTGTGGAGGGACCCTGTGGCTGCAGGGTGACAGAGAGCAGAGACTGTCACCGCGTCCACGGGCCCCTCTCATGCCACCTCTGACTCCGGATGGCCTCCCAGCTGTCAGAGAGAAGGCTCCTTCTGGACGTAAAGCGCGCAGACGCCGATCTGTTGGGCCGGTCCCTTCTATGCCGCAGAGTGTGGAAATCCTGTTGTAAGTGGCGTCCCGGCCCTGCCCCTCTGCCTTCCTCGGCCAGAACCCAGCCCTCTTTCTCCAGGGGCCTGGGGCCGGGGACAGCTGAGTGCTTTCTGGAGAAAACCGTGTCCCCGGCTACCCTCAGCTCCACCAAGCGTCCCCGCTCCTCGACCACCCTTCTAAAAACGGCCACCTCCTTTCCTGGTGCTCCCGGTCTGCCCTCGTGCGGAATCGATTTCTGATCTAACAGACCAGCCGCCACCTCGTGAGCTGTGCTCATTGTCTGGGTCAGCGCCTTCCACAGGACCCAGCTCTGGGGGCCTCCTGCGCTCTGCTGGGACCCAGAGCTCGCACAGCTGACGCAGCGGCTGGAAACAAGTCCTGAAAGAATGAAGGAGGCCGCAGGTTTCCTCCACTGAAGCTCAAGGTCACCCTCGCAGGCCCTCTGTAGACCTGCCTGGCAATCTTCCACATTCCCCGCTGACCCTCTTTCTTTCCACAACTGCTTTTTGAATCTACCTCCTTTCTCATCCAATCCCACCCCCTTCCACCCCCAGCCCCAGCCCCAGCTGCTTCGTCCCCCAAATGCACCGGGAGCAGAAAGCCCGCACACAAGCGGCCCACCGCCCACCGAGTCCTGCGCTCCCCTCTCCCCTGGCCCCCAGCCCAGCGGCGCCTGCCGGCCCCCCGCTGAGTCCCAGGCTCCCACTCTGCCCCCTCTGCATCGGCACCTGCCAGTGACCCCCAGCCTGCTCCTTTCTTCACCACCTGCCCCCTGTCTGGATCCCGATGGCCTTTCCTTCTTTAAAAAGAAGCCCGCTGGCTGGACCCCCCCCGGCCCCTCCCCCCCCCCCCCCCTCCCGCACAGCACCCTCCTAAGGAGGGGCCCTTCCCCGGGCGGCTCCCAGCGGCCCTCCCCTGCCCGATCTTCACCCCTCTCCATGGCTCCTCCACGAGGGAAACAGCTTCTGCGAAGGTCCCCGAAGCCCTCTGTCTGTCCCCCCTCCAGCCCGAGAGCTCAGGAGGCACGGGCGGCCCCCCTGTATTTTTAGAGCCTAGCAGGGCACCAGGCAGAGTCGGGATTGAGAAAGCATTTGCTGAGGGGAAGCATGAGTGAGTGAACGCCAAGGTCTCCCTCCTCAGCCCGACATGCAGCCCCCGCGTGCTCGCCGAGGGCGGTCCCGGAGCCCTCTACTCACTGGTGCCCAGGTACAGGACCAGGTGGCTGTGCCCGTCGACGCCCTGGACCGTCTCCACTGCGAGTCGCGTGTACTCCACGCCAGACTTCACCAGCACGGGCGTCCCCACCACCTGCTCGTCCATCAGGAAATGGTCCTTCATGAAGGTCAAGGCTTTATCAGAGGAGGGGCCCACGGAGCACTGAACGGGGAGGAGGCGGATCAGGTCAGCTCTCGCCTTCCCGTGAGCTCCCCCCGCCTCTTCCCTCCCTCCCTCCCACGCTGGAGCCTGCTTTGGCTCCCTCTCTCCAGGGAGGTGGCTAAACTCTGGAGCTGCGGGCCCCGCATTCCAGCTCTGTACATAGCGCATCAGAGGCTCGGCTGCGGCTGGAGATGCACGCATTCGGGAAAGTAGCAAGAACAGAGCGCGACACGGAGGAAGTGCTCCGTGAGTGCCGGCTCTTTTCACTTCCTCCCCCTCCTCACCTTCACCGGGGCGCCTGGTGGCCGGCAGGAGGGGGGGCGGCCGGCAGGAGGGGGGGCGGCCGGCAGGCGGGGGGGGGGGGGGGGGGGGGGGGGGGGGGGGGGGGGCGGCCGTTTGCTGCTGCGGGACCAAGGCTCGCTCACAGCGGTGGCCCCGCGCGTCCTCAGCACCAGACCAGCACACAGCTGGTGCCCAATAAGTGTTTGTGGAGTGGGTGGCTGCATGACGGATGTCACAGAAAGGGCTGGGGCGGCAGGGAGTGCTTGTCACGGCGGTGTGGCATGAACTTGCCAGCAGGCCCCTCCTCCACTCCGGGCCTCCTTTTTCTCGCCCACAAAGTGAGGGGGCGGTGGACGGGGTGGACCGGCTGTTCTCTGGAGGCCCGCCAAGCCCAGCACGCCGTGTGTCCCGATCTCGCTCAGGACCCTCGTCCTCCGCACCCAGGAGTCCTGTGCCAGGGCCAGCCCCGACTCCGCCCCGGCCAGCGTGTCCTCAGACAAGTCACCCACCTCTACGAGCTTCCGCTTCCTCGTCTGCAAGCGAGGCAGGAGCGTCTAGGTTTCACTCTGATGCCACAATGAGCACACGCACCTTTTCTCACTTCCTCCCCCGAGAAGGGGGGGTTAAGGCACAGAGCTACAGGGACCGGGAGGACAGAGGGGGGACGGAGGGGGGCGGAGGGGAGTGGGGAGGCAGCCACAGTGTGGAGTCCGGAAAGCAAATGAGCAAACAGTCAAGGACTTAGCAGGGAAAGCGGAAAGGAATTTTCTTAAACCGGCTCTGGGGTGGCCCGAACTCTGTCTTACAAGGCGGAGTCCCTAAAGGGCACGAGCGAGCGGCCCCAGCCGCTCCAGAAGCGGGGCAAGAAAGACGCGGAGTCGGCACTTGGAGGTCTGGCCAGGCCCCAGGCTGGCCGCGCGGCTCCCGCAGCTGGGGCACTGGCCCTGGCAGGCCCTGGCCCAGGTCGGGGGGCCCATTCTCTGGCGAGGGTAAAGAAGAGGGCCTCCTCCCTCCTCCACGCTGAGGGCGTGGGCACACCATGAAAGCAGGGGTGAAGGCAGGGAGGCTCAGTGCATGCTGAGACTCCTCCCCTGGCCCCCTGGCCTGATGCCAGCAGCCAGGCCATCCCCCTCCAAGCAGAAGACTAGAAGAGGACTCTGGAAAACTGACTGGAGGTCAAGGGTAAGACTTGATGATATTGACCTTGAAGGTCCCGAGAAGACTGCCCAGCCAGGCCACCTCCAGGGGACAACAGTGGAGCCCACACTGCCAAGTCTCCCCGGTGCAGTTTCTAAACAGTTGGGTGGTCCCCACCCTCAAATACAGCGGAGGGCCGGGGCTACCAGACCAAAACAGACAGACAGACAGCTAAATGATTTAGAGAAAAGAGACCTCCACGGCAAAGTAGCGTTACTGCCTTCGGAGAGCTAAGTAGAGAGAGTGTATCCACGAAACAAGAACAGGATGCTACAGAAAAGGACTCCACTTCACAGAGGGAGCCGGACGCCACGTGTGTCCTGCAGGAGGACACACGGCCGCAGCGAAGGGGTCTTGCCCCAAATCAAACTGATGTGGCTCAGTCCCTAGGCCCAACCTCCAGTGAATTTACAGGAGTCCCTCAAACCCCACCACAGAGAGGCATGGTCACCAAGATCGAGACAGTGAAAAATCCTACACAACAAGTAAATGGCGAGAGAAAATAAGACGAGGGAAAGGGAGCAGATGGATTAAGAGACCTAAAAGAACAATAATCCGGGGCACCTGGGGGGCTCAGTGGGTTGAGCGTCTGACTCTTGATTTCGGCTCAGGTCACCACCTCACAGTTTGTGGGATCAAGCCCCACGTCGGGCTCTGTGCTGACAGTGCGGAGCCTGCTTGGGATTCTCTCTCTCCCTCTCTCTCTGCTCTACCCCCGCACGTGCGCTCTTTCTCTTAAAATACATAAACACTTAAAAAAAAAAGAAGATAAAATTGAGATACTCCCCCATAACGCAGGGCAAACTGAAGTCTTGGAAAGCGGTACAGGATTTAAAAATGGAGACAGCCAGTCCAGGAGAGCCAGAAAGTAGCAAGAAAACGTCCTACCATGAGCGTGTCCGCTCCGAGAAGGAAGCGGCTGTGTCGGCTCCGTTCACTGCTGTGCCCGCTCCTGCTCACAGCACGGCAGGCAGCCTCAAAAACTGTTTGTTCGGTAAAAAGAAAATGGGATGAAATAGTTCAAGAAAACTTCAAACCAAAGGGGCAAATTTCCAGGCTGAGGGGGCAGCCTGTGTGCCCAGCACAGAAAATGAACAGAGTCCCATCAAAGCACAATACTGTGAAATTCAGAACACCTGGGGACAAAGAAGAGGCGCTACAAGATTCCAGTAAGAAAAAAATGCAACACTCAGAGACTTAAGAATCAGAATAGCTTTGGGGCGTCTGGGGGGCTCAGGCGGTTAAGTATCCGACTCCGGCTCAGGTCATGATCCCACAGTTCATGGGTTCAAGCCCCACATCAGGCTCTGTGCTGACAGCTTGGAGCCTGGAGCCTGCTTCAGATTCTGTGTTTCTCTCTCTCTCTCTGCCCCTCCCCTGCTCGCATTCTGTCTCTCTCTCTCTTAAAGATGAAACAATTTTAAAAAATTTTAAAAAAGAATCAGAATAGCTTTGGGTATCTCAAGAGCACCCTGGGTAGTAACAGGGCAAGCCTTCCAAGTTTTGCAGGAAGCTTATTTCTAGTTTAGAATTACGTGCACACATCAAACTATCAAAGGTGAAAGTCAAATAAAGACATTTTTCAGACATTCACAGTCTCAAAAACTTTACCTCCCATGTATTCCTTTCGGGGAATTGATGCAGGCCACGTTCCATGAAATAAGACAGTAAAAAAGAAAGAAAGAAAGAAAAAAAAAGAGGAAGCCACAGGTTGCAAGAGGAGATACAAAGGGGAAGCCCAGGATGATGACAAGGGGAAGCCCAGGATGGCAGGGGTGGCCCGGCCGACGGCCACCCACCCGTCCCCGCGGCAACAGACAGGCGCCACTTCTAGGAACTTGAAGCTGTTTGAATACCTAACAGGCTCTCTGTCTTCAGAAGAGATGCAGATAATTAAGGAGTTTGGGGTTGAATTAATGATAAGAGCTTAGAAAACAAAGCAAGGAAAAAAAAAAAGGTGAGAGAGTGGTAATTACTAACCCCAGGGGGAAATTTTAATTATGCAAAAAGGAAAAGTAATCATGGCCTGCTACGGAGCCCAGGTGTGCGGAAGAGTCCTAATATAAATATTGATCTAACCAAAATTATTATAAAACTATGTTGGGAGAGGAGGGGTGGGTGCAGCGCCGTGTTGGTAAGCAGTTCTGGCGTGGGGGAGGGGACCCCTGTCCCCGACTCCTCGGGTTTGCGGGCAGCCGTGACCTTTACTCCCACCATGCTGATCTCAGGCTACTGTTCGGGCCCACGGATTTGGAAAGAGGCGCACAGAAACCGTTCCTGCGAGCCGCTTGCAGCAGGCCACACACAACGGGGCGGGGGGGTGGTGGTGGTGGAAGAACACCGTTAAATCCTCACCATCCAGAACAGGGATCCGATAGGTCCTGCCTGAAACTGAAGCATCAAGAGGCGGCAATAAAACTACGTCAGGGCTCAGCCGGTTGGTTAAGCATCGGACTCTTGATCTCAGCTCAGGTCATGATCTCACGGTTCGTGAGATGGAGCCCCGCGTTGGGCTCTGCGCCGACAGCACTGAGCCCGCTTGGGATTCTCTCTCTCCCTCTCTCTCTGCCCCTCACCGGCTCGCACTCTCTCTCTCAAAATAAATAAATGAACATTTAAAAAATAAAAGTATGTCAGAGATTTGGAGATGACTACAAAAAGCGTCAGCTAAAAGAGTTGAGGGCGGCTGTCCCTTCAGAGAATTAGGCGGATTTTTGTAACTGCGTCGATCTCTACGATTCTTCACATGGTGAGCATATAGCGCTCTGATCAAAAATGCACATGAAGATGCCCAGACAGGCCTTGGCACAGCCCGTGCTCCCCTGTTCCCTCAGGAATATGGCCCGGTATCAGGTGTGCCCTTGGCAAGGGGGTGCTTCTCTGAGCAGGATGGGGCTGGGCACCCGTGGACCGTGGGCAGCTGCGCGGACGGGGTGCTGAGCGCAGGGCCACTGACGGTCGGACGTTCCCCGCGCCACGACGGGGGCTTTGGCATGCGGGATGTGTGTGTGTCCGCGGAGGGGGCGGTACTCACGCTGCCTGGCCGGGGGCTGATCTCGGGAACCCCGTACGTTGTCCAGCGAGAAGTCTCTTTGTTCAGCTCCTTGTACTTGCCCTCAAAGACACGCTTGAAGTCCTTGAGAGAGAAGGCACAGACAGCAGAGCTCCTGGTCCCACCGACCTGCCTGGGGACAGCCAGAGGGGACACCCTTATCTCCGTCCCCTGGCCCACCCTTGCGAGAAGGCCCAGGAGGGAAGGGGGGTGGAGGGTGCCTCCTCTTCCCCAGCTGCAGTGATAAGGCTGGGAGCTGAGGTGCGATTATCCTTAAGGAGAATTAACCGGGGCTCAGGCCGTGGGGGGGCTGCTGCCTGTCGTGCCCAGGCCGGGCCTGACCCGCGGGAGGGGCAGTGTAAGGAGCTCCCGACAAGATGAAGCCCTGTTCCTTTTGGTCCTACTGATTCCTGATCCTCAGAGAACCAAGCAGAGCCCGACTACCAGAATGTTTTCATTCCTCCAGCCGTGGTCTGTGGGGAGCGGGTTTCTCTCGTTCTCTGTGAGCTGACTGTGGCACACATCCCGCTCTCGGTTCTGGACGCCATTGCTACCAGCCCCTGCTTGCAGCAGAGTTTTGGTGCCTGACCCATTGTCAGCAAGTACCTAAACGCTGTGGGACCAGATCACAGCAAATCAACTAACTTTTCTCAGCCTTCAATCAATGACTATTTTAATTTTAGGGACACTGATGGTGTTTCGTTTCTTGCTCTGGCCATTAGGAAGCCCAGAGCTAAATTTATGACCAGCATTCTGGCACCGCATAAATGACAAACATTTGTAAAGCGCTGCCCCAGACCCTGCCTCCTCTTATTCTCCTTTTACCCCTGGGTCCTTATCGGTTTTATGTTGTCTTGTCTCGCCCTTTGCCTTTGGTAAGCTGTCTCCTACCCTCTTTGGAACCAGGAAGGATATAAACTAGTAAGAGCGTGAGTTTTATTTTCCCATCTGCATGGAGGGCGAAGGTCAGAGCCCTGGGACGGGGCGGCGATCACACGCCTTCCCAGGTGAAGGGCGCGGAGGGACGGCCCCACGGCCCGCGCGCGCAGCCCCCGCGTTCCCGCCGCGCTGCTCACCACTGGGAGCTGAAGGTGGCGTAGACGCGGGCGTCTGCGGAGGCGGCGGCGGGCAGCAGCACGGCGTGGCGGATGACGTTGAAGGGCAGCTGCCCGGGCTGCGCGCACAGCAGCTGGGCCTTCAGGAAGGTGGTCCACTTCTTCTGCAGCAGCTTGTCTCCGCCCACGTCGTTCTAGGGACGCGAGGGCGGAGTCAGTGGCGCCCCGCCCCAGCGCTCCCGCCCCGCTCCCATTGGGCCCTGGGCGCTCGGCCCCGCCTCTGCCACCTCCCCATTGGCTGCCCCGCGGCCAGCACCGCCTCCCGCCGGGACCGCACACCTTGCAGACTCTGGCCACGCGGGACGTGTGGAGCTTCTCGAAGAACTCGAACTCGCTGGCGGTCTCCTCGAAGAAGAAGTAGACGAAGTGGGTCGAGGGGATGGCTGCCACGAATGAGGCGTCCGCTGCGGGACCGGGCAGATAGGCTTAGGGCTGGGACTGTCCCCGCCCCCACCCCCGGGGCGCTCCGCGGCTGGGGGAGGGGGGTAGCCCTGGGGGGCACCTGGTCCCTCTTTGGCTCACTGAGGTTTCCCGGGGCCGGGAAGTGCACCCCCGCCTACAGGGTGCCTCGCACGGAGGAGGCCCCCCTACCAGGAGGGCGCCGCGGAGTAACCCCGGTTCTCAGGCCGGGCCTCCGGTCTCCCTGAGCTGGCTCGGGGCGAGGGCCAGACCTGTGCTGGGGGCTCGGGTCCTTACGCTGCAGCCAGCGGAGAAAGTTGTCGGTCTTGAGGACAGGCTGGGGGCCCAGCGTGCGAATCAGGATGGGCTCGCTGCCCAGGAAGTTGTTCATGGTGCCGGAATAGAGCATCCCGTCTGGGCGGGGAGAGGGCGAGAGGCCTCTTCGTTGGAGGGGTCCCTGCCCTGTTCAGACCTGCCTCTGCCTGGGCCAGCATTCCCTGGCCCCCTTCTGTGTGCTGCACCTTCCCGTGGTACCCACAGACCCCACCCTTCTTAGGGAATATTGGCTCAGGGAAGAGCCCCGCGGTGGGTCCCTCTGCGTGCTGGCCTTGGCCCTTCCTCCGGCTGCTCCCAGCAGAGCCACTTGCCAAGTGGAATCACTCCGGGTTCCCCGAAGGCGGCTGTTTCCTGCCTCCACCCCCTTGGCCCTGCCCTTCTCTTCCCGGATCATCTTTGCTACCCATCTACATATCTTCCAAGGTCCAACTCAAAAGCCAAAGGTCACCTCTTCCAGGAAGCCAGGGCGGGGATTCTGTCATGGTATGTGTCTGCGAGGGCACAGACTCCGTCACCTCCGCAGAACAAATGGCCGGACCTCAGGCCTCTTCTCCGCCCAAGACCCTTCCGGGTCCCTCTTGCCTATGTGAACCTCTCTGTATCTATCTCCCTCCACCTCCTTTGGGGCACCCTCCACAGGACCTGGTGGCTGGGGGGCTCGAGTCTTCCCTGTGATCTGGTCCCCTGAGGCTCCTGGCTTCCCCTCCCTCTGTCCCCCGCCTTTCAGAAAACGGTCAGATTCCATATTTCCCAGAGTGCCCCGGGAAGGCAGATTCTGGGAGCCTGAATCTCACCTGCCAAGACTGCCGTGTGCTTATGGGCGGGGTCGAAGGGGCTCTGGCCTTTCCCCTCCACAACCGTGTCCTCGGAGATGGGCATCAGGTAGGAATCTTGGAGTTCCTAAAGGGGGGGAGAGGCTGGGGGCCAGAACGCCAGAGTCTCACGTCTGGGAAATGAAGGGCATGAGGGAAGGAGAGGGACTTGGAGGGAAACTGGGGCCCGGAGGCTCACGCGGGTCCTGCATCTGGAAGAGCAGGGTTTTCCAGAGCTCCGGACGAGGGGCCGGGAGCAGGGGGTCGTATCCCATGAGAAGGGTTAGGGTCGGAGCTGGGTGCCCGGTAACTCACAACGAAGGTACAAGCAGGGCTGAAGGCGAAGGTGCCGCACGCGTACAGGTGGGTGGCGTTGAGAGCCTCCAGGACACGGATGAAGTTGAAGCACTGTGTCTGGGGGACAGAGAATTCGGGCTGCCCTCGCTTGCCGCTGGGGAGGGGGCGGGGCACTGCTGACGCCGCCCCAGCGCATCGCCGCAGAGGGTGACGCAGGCCTCATCATGGAAACAAGTCATCCTCCACTGCCTGAGGTCGCCCGTGATGGTCTGGGGGCCCCCCCAGAGCCCCTGTACCCCGACTTCCGCTTACCTCGTTGCTCTTCTTCTTAAAGGTGCATTCGCTCTTCTTCCGCTCAGTGGCCGGCCAGGGTATCTGTGGCGGGGAGTTGGGGAGGGAGATGAGGAGAAGGGCGGTGTGCAGCTCCAGCCCTGACCTGCCGCCTCTCCTTGGGCCGGGTGTGAAGTCCCCAGCAGGCATGGCGGCCAGCGCATCAGTCTGTGACTGTGGCTATTGTCTGGTGATGCCGGTGCCACCGGGGCACGGCTGTGCGGCAGAACACGGCCTGCGGAGCCAGACCCGAGTTTGAATCCGGGACCGGCCACTCGCTGGTGGCGTGATCTTAGTCAATTGCACAAGCTTCTGGAGGGCACGGCCAGGGACAGACGCAGAGTACCTGCGGCAATGCCTGCTGTCCGGGACAGCTGCTGTCACACCACCCCTCTCCTGGAGAGACTGTTTCAAATGTCAGTTCCCAGCTGACACCTCAGAGAAGCTGCATTTGCACCCAGCAGCCCCTCCCCAGGTGCAGGTGACCAGGGGACACGCCGAGGCCCGACCAGGGAGCCGCTCAGAGACTGCTCCCTCCTGCCTTCCTTCCCCCGTTCTTCCCCACACCATTCCCGCTAGGAGGGTGACTATTTAATAGAGATGCTTCAGTGATTTCTACCAGCGGGTGGGTATCATATTATTGATATCGTCTGAGTCAGTGTTCCTGTCGTATGTCAATGATTCCCATATCAGCCGTTCTAGAAATTACTATCACACCGGCCGCATGCATGATGCCCACAAGTCGTGAGACTACGCTGTCTCTTCTGCTCTGCAGACCGGATACGGAGGACAAGAGTGGCTGATTGCTGCCGGCCAGAGCAAACAGCGGTGGGGCAGTCGGTCGTGCGTAGGTGGCCCAGCCGCGGGGGGCACTGCCGGCCCCCTCCTCACCCACAGCCCGAGCCCTTCCTCCCTGGCCTCCTCACCATGTTCTTCAGCTTTGGCATTCCTGGATCCTGGATGTCCAAGGCCAGAATGGCCTCCCGAACCCCCACATAGAGAGTGCCCCCATCACTACTCAAGAGCAGAGTGTCAAAATCCTGGAGGCCCTTCTGGTGGAAGAGGCTGAGGCCCCTGCGTCCGTCCCCTGTTGGGAGATGATGAGAAGGGGTTGAGTGATGAGGGGTGGGTGGGCAGAGAGCTGACTTCTGAGACCGAGGTGGGGAGGGGAAGTGTTGGCAGAGCGTGCCCCCCACCCCTGGGCACGTGGGGTTGTGAAAGCAGTGAGGGGTTGGAAGTGCCCAGCCTGAGGGCAGTGACATGTGAGGAGGGAGAGAAGAACCGCCAGCCCCGGAGACCCGCCGGCCCCTTCCTCCCTTCCCTCAGTCTTCCCCCTTGGTCTTCCGCCGCCACACGCAGTTTCCTCATTCACCCCTTCCTCTGCCCCTCCCTCCAGCTCAGCGTCCTGCCCTGTGCCACCCGGCCACCGGCCACTTACCTGCGTGGTATATGACCCTGGGCAGGGGCCCCTGCCCGCCGCCCCCTGCCGTCAGCCGCAGTGGGAGCAGGAAGAGCCAGAAGAGGGCAGGGCCCGGGAGGCTCCGGGGGTCCAGGCCCGGGGCGAGGAGGGCCATGCTCAGCTGGAGGCTGTCGCCAGATGGCTCTGCGGAAACAGGCACCCAGACGCTCTCTGGGTGAGCAGTCCTCACCACATCCCCCCCAGGGAGCCAATAGGAGAGCCCCAGGCAGCAGAAGTGGGGGTGGGGGAGGGGGGCCGGGGAGGGGACCGTTTCCTCCGAGGAGTGCCCTGTGAGTCTCACTTCCATCGTCCGCGGGCACCGCGGGCAACGGCCTGGTGCCTCAGGCTCCTCTGCGGGTGGGAGGCCAGCTTCCTGCTGCCCTTCTGATCTTTGGTCACCAGATGCCTGCCCGCTCCACCTTTCGCACCTTCCTCTCTGCAAGTCCTTCTCGCTGTCTTCCCTCCCCTGTCGCCCAGAACCCACAACCCCTCCCTCCCCCTTTCCAGGAGGGGACTTTTCTCAGGAGCAGATTCCTACACTCAAACTATAGGTTATCAGGGGTCTTTCAGGTCTGTGGCTACCCCGGGGCCGCACCCTGTCCCCTGCCCTCAGATGACCCAGCGGGCCTGCTTCTGCCTGCTCTGACCTCTCCCCATCCCCAGCTGGCCACAGGCCCTTGACACTCTGGCCCACCTGACCCTCTTTGTAGGGAGGCTCCAGGCAGGCTGCGGCTGTGCCTCCCCCTGCCCTCGGACTCCCTGGGTCGCTGCATCAATGTCCCCAGGACCGCCACCCCCCAGCCGTCCACCTCATTGCACATACCCCCGAGCCAGCTGCGGTGCAGAACCCCGGGTGTCCGGTGCATGGGTGGGGGTGCATCCAAGGGAAAGGACGGGCTTCCTAGGCCCCAGAGGCAGGGGACAAGGGACGCAAGGCTCAGCCCGGATGGGCCGGCAGCGCGGCCCGCCAGGTACCCATAGCGCCAGAGCCGGCACTGGGAAACCAGAATTTCCACCTCTGGAGTCGAGTCGTGACAGATCCCTGGCTTGGGCGGAAGTGGGGGGGGCGCTGGGAGGGCAGTGAGAGGAGACACGCCTCTGCCCCCCCCCCCGCCTCCGTCCCTCCAGAAAGTTGAAAAGGCCGCAAAGTTTCTGGGTCTTGTCAGCCACCCCTCTGCCCTCTGTTTGTGCCACATCCAGTCTAACCGGGCCGGGAGCGGCCTCTCCTCTTGCTCAAGAAGTCTCCGATGGGAGGCGTGACACCGTCCTCTCTGTTCCTCTTTTTGCCCACCCATAAAGCACCGTCTCCCCACAGCCGGGTGCTCCCAAGGGCCCACAGTGGTCTCCCCTTCGAGCCTCTGCTCCCTTGGGGCCACGGTCTTGGAAGACCAAAAGGGCTGCGTTCGGTGCTCCCCCACGGCTGGCCTCCTGCTGCAGCCTGGGGTCCGTCCCCCGTCCCCGGGGCAGCCTCAGGCCAGAGGAGCCCAGGAAATTTCCCATCTGAGCCCACACCCCGTCCCCCAGTGCCTGCTCACCTCTCCCTGGAGGCCCGGGGGACGTCCTAGTGCAGGGTTAATGAGGCATCTCCGGCCAGGGTGCGCAGCCTATAAAGCCGGTAGCTTCCGGCCCATTCAGCCCCAGACCGGCTGGCTGCTGGTGTCCAGGCCTAACTTGACTCCAACTGGTGACCCAGTTCCCTCACACACCCCCATTGCTCAGGCAGGATGATGACCTTCCGGTCGTGTCAGTGCCCCCCCCCCCCCCCCCGCAGCCCAGGTCATTCCCTAGAATTCCTCGTCAGGGCTCACTCGTTTCTCGGGGAGACCCTCCCAGACTTACATGGGGGCTGGTGGCCACGTCCTCGGGGGTAGCCATGGGCCACGCCACTCGGAAGGGACGCTCCCACCTGGACTCCGTCTTCTGTGCCTCCCCCACCCCCAGCCCAGATCTGGGGCCTGCTCTGCCCCTTGGACTCTCTGCTTGGACAGATTGGCTTATCTGGGTCATAGGGAGGAGTCCTGCCCGGGGGAGATGCCGAGGCGGCTCCGGCCCCACGCTCCCAGCCCGACACCCTGGGTCTGCGCTCCAGAAGGGCTTGACTCAACATGCCGGCCCTGCTTCCCCTCACCCCCCACCCCCACCCAGAGACCCAGGAATTCTCCCTCCGCCCCTCCGGCCAATATGAGGAGTTCGTGTGATTAGGCTTTGGTCTACCCGACAGTTTAGCAGATGGGCACCACTGTAGTCCCATTTCACAGATGAGGAAAGTAAAGCTCAGGGATGTTATGCAGCGAGAAGCCAAGTCAGACTCAGTGTGGTCTCTCCTCAGCTCTGAGCCACTTGGACGGGGAGGACACCCCGGAGGGAGGGGGTGGTGAGCCCTGGCTCTTCTGGGCTAAGAAACCACCTCGGGGGACTCCCGACCAGGAGTCCTGTCTGGCCATCAGGTACCGGCGCCTGCCCCACAGGCAGCAGGGCCTGCCGGGAGGAGGGCCCGGCCCCACCACCGTCCCTCTTACAGGGAGGCTCTGGACTCGGACGCCATCGCCCTGGTGCCTGGGGAGCCCTCAGCCGGGTGGCTTCGGGAACACGTGAGCCGGGCAGTCACGGGAAAGGCCTGCATTCGGAAGGGCCCACGAGTGATCTGATGCTGTCCTGCCGCCGTCCCCAAGGCTCTGGATCACTTCTGAACTTGGGACCCCGCGGCGTCATTCTGCCCCAGGCTGGCAAACCACCTGGCAGGTCCCACCCCCGGCATCGGGCGGCTGACCTTCCTCCTTGTCCACGGGGGAAGCCAAGGCCCTGCGGGAAGTGTCCCCCCTGGGGGAGTCTCGGGAGGGCAGGGTCAGCGGGGCTCAGGAAGGGTGGCGGCGGGAAAGGGCCAGGTGTCCAGGCACCGGCCTTAGGGGCCGTGACATTTCGTAGCAGCAATGCGGGGGCTCCCCAGCTCCTCTCTCCCCAGCCTGGGACCCCCCCATAACAACAATGCCAAGTTCAACCCTGTCCCCCACCTGAGGGTCCACCTCTTCTGGGGACTCCTCCCCTCTGGCTCCTAGACCACATCAGACAGTAGCCCCTTCCTGCCAGGCTTTCTGGCCCAGGGTAGACACCTAGCTGTGCAGGTGGGAGGTGGGAGGGAGATGGAGACAGATGGCATTCTCCACCCTGCCTTGTGCTCACCCGGCACCCCTACCCTGTACTCACTCCCTCCACCCCTGTGCCACGCTCACCCCACTCCACCCCTACCCTGTACTCAGTCCCCTGCATCCTACTCTGTGCTCATCCCCCCTGTACCCTACCCTATGCTCATCCCTCTCCACCCCTACCCCATGCTCACACCCCTCCACCCTTGCCCCATGCTCACACCCCCTGCACCCTACTCTATGCTCGCCCCTCTCCACCCCTACCCCATGCTCAGACTCTTCACCGCTACCCCAGGCTCACCCCTTTCCACCCCTACCCGTGCTCACTCCCCTGCACCCTACCCTATACTCGCCCCTCTCCACCCCTACCCCATGCTCAGACTCTTCACCCCTACCCTATGCTCACCCCTCTCCACCCCTACCCCATGCTCACCCCCCATCCCCTACCCTATGCTCTCCCCATATGTGCCCCTACCGTGTATTCACCCACTCACACACTCTACCCCTACCCTTTGCTCACCCAGAGAACTCGAGGAAACTCCATCTCTGGTGCTCCCGGCAGCATGAATGCCTCACTGGAAGGGGCTCCAGGAGCTGGCAGAAAAGCCACTCCGGGCCTCACCAATGACAGGTCCAGCTCCCCCTGGCCCCTCTCCCTTCCAGCCGCAGGGGTGGCCCCAGCACAGCCCTGGGGTATGTGGCCTCCTGGCTCCCCTTCCTCAGCCCCACCTCCCTGCCCTTTCTTGCTCTCTTTTTATGATCAAATCAACTTGTATTGAGGTGCGTCCTGCGTGTGAGGCACCGGGGACGTCCCTGGCTTCTGCTCCCCCTGCATCCGCGCACCTCTTCCCGCCCACACTGTCTCGCAGCCTCCTTGCCGCCCGCCAAGCCCAGTCCCCCCAACCCTTTACCCAGGGCCTCTGAGGCCTCCTGCTCCAGCCCGACTGGAAGGCTCAGCTGAGCGCCGCACACAATGGCCCGACCCCTCTGTCTGCCCCCTCCTCGAGGCACAGCCAGCACCAGACAATGCCCCCCCCCAAGCCCTCCGATCCCTTACCTGCAGCTTGGGGATGCACGACTCCCCCTGGAATGCCAGGCCGTGCCTGCCTCCCAGTGCCTTCGTCCGTGCCACACCCCCGCCCCCCATCCCCAACCCCATCCCGCCTCACTGGTCCTCAGTCACCATGGCGACCGCATCTCTAAGTGGGAGGGACTAGAATCTCCCCATATTCTTCCTCCTCCTACCCGTGTCCCCCTGCGCCCCACCTTCTGCTGCTCATGGAGCCACAGTGGGGGGAGGCGGGGCTCCAGATGTGCGGGGGGAGACCCTGGGCGTCCTTACCTAGCCCCCTCTCCCCCTGTCAGGCAGGTGCCACCTCTTAGATGTCCCCTCGCTGGGTTCAGGGGTCACGTGGGGCCAATTCTCTTTTATGGTCAGTTTCCGATGGTCGCACTCTTCCCTGGGAGCTGGGCAGGCGGGGGGCCAGGGGGTCGCGGCTGGGCGCCGCCGGCCTGAGCCCGTGCACACTGAGTTTGCCGAGGAGGAGGCAAGGCGCGTGCACATCCAGAGACCTGTGATGACAGGGGCACGTCAAGAAGGCCACGAGACCCCTTCCCAGCTTCCCCGGGAAGAGGCCACTGCCGGGCTCAGGCTCTGCCACTTCTCCCCAGGCGGCTGTTCCAGAAACTTCTCTGGCCAAGCCCCTAGACCTGTTAGAGGAGAAGTCCTATGCTCTAAGAGGAAGGATGAGGGCAGGTTTCAGAGGGACTTTCCACAGGCCAGGCCGGAGGAGGAATAGAGCAGAGACAGGCTGAGCGAGACCGCTCCCCGGCTCTGAAGGCCCGCGCAGAGGGTGTGCAGGCGGGGCCCGCGTCCCCTCCCAGCCCTGACCCCGGGCACCCACTCCACAGAGTTCCCTCCAGTCACTGTCCCTGCTGGACCTCAGCTTCCTCACCGCTAACGTGAGGGGGGGTTAACCGCTTCCGGGCTGGCCCCTCTTAGCTTTGGGAAGACGACGTAAAGACCGCGGGGCCAGGGCACGGGCCTGGCTGCCTGGAAAGCGCTGTGTGACCCTGGACGGCTTGCTTGTTCTCTCTGACTCCAGCCTACCTGGGAGCAGCTTCGTTCATTTCAAGACTTAGTAGTATTTTTAAGAAGGAAGGAAGCGCACTGGGCTGGCGCCAGGCCCGGTTCCCTTTCAGGTCTGGGTTGGGGTGGGGGGGATCCTTTCCGTCTGGGGGGGGGTGACGAGGGCGAGGCATGTGCCAAAAGCAGAAGTGGACTCAGCGGAGCTCTGTCGCCTCCCCCACGGCCACCATCTCCTTGTTGCCGTCAGCACCTGACCCCAGGGCCACAGACGGCTCCCACGGCTCCCACATCCGGGCTCATATCCCCCTGCCCGGGGTTCTGGTCGAGGGGGAAGAGATGACTGAAAATGAAGGGGGCAGGGCCCGAGGGAACTGGGCTAGAGGTGTAACAGGAAGGAGGAAGGTCAGACTATGGGAGGACTTCCCACCCGGGGGTGTCCTCGGTCCTTCCCCACTCCTGCCCTCCTTCCAGGGGGTTGGGTGCAGTCCCTGCACAGAACTGCAGAAGCCACATCGCTGAAATATCCACGGGAGCGAGGAAGGGGGAGCCGCAAGCGCCGCCCGCGTGCTGGTCACCCAGGCGGGCCTCGGGGCCTGCAGTCGGAACCCCCGGGAAGGAGCCGGGTCGTCCCGCGAGGCAGCAGGGACCCAGTGTCGGGCAGTGGCCGTGGCTGTGGCGAGGGACGTGCCGGGGTCCAGCTGGACCCCCAGTGCCCGGGGGCTTGTCATGCCAAGTGGGGAAGGAGGGAGGGGCTCTCTGCAGCCTGATCTCCACTCCCCTGCACCTGCTCATACGATTCCCTTTCCTGTGGCCGGCCTTGCCTCAGTTTCCCCACCTGTCAGGGCCCCACGTTTTTAGTTGCAGGAGGGGCAGTGAGTGGCTGATGGAGTTGACCAGAGGAGGGTCCCAGAGACCGGGTAGTGGAGGGTGAGGAGCCACAGGCTTCCTGCTCCACAGGCCCCCCCAGACCCCGGGGTGCTGCCCTGCCCCCCAGTCCGAGGCCGGAGGACCACCCAGAAGGACCCCCCTATGTTGTCCACTGAAGTTGACACAGACGCCCAGAGTGAGAGGAAGCTGACACCCCACCCTCCCGTCCCCTCCCCCGAGGACCACGGTCCCCCTTCCCCACCACTTCCCAGCCTTACCCCCAGCCCAGCAGTGGAGACCCTAACCCAGGCGTCCAAGACTTCCAGCAGAGTCTGGCCAGGGCAGGGGGTGGAGCAGAGACAGGCCTGGCAGGGGGAGGGGGTGGGGGCCCTGCCAGCCCCCTCCAGTGCCCCAGTTCCCAGGCAGCTCTTAAAGGGACCAAGACGAATTAACTAAGGGCAGCTTAAGAGGGTGGGTGTGGAGGAAAGTGGGTGGTGGGGAGGGGATTAGGCCTGCGGTGGCAGGAGGGCCGGAGTGGGGGTCCTGGCACCCCCTCTAGGGCCTGGAAGCCCTCCGGCTCCTCAGTCTAGCCGTTGCCTCAACCCATGTGACCCCCATGTTGGCCACCCAACTTCTGACCGCCACCCCCTCGGATCCTGGCCCCTATTCGCCTTGGGCCCCTGCCTGCTTCCTCCCCCTCCCCCACATTCCCGCCACCTCCGTCTCCGGTGTGAGCTGCCAGCTGGCACGGACTGGTACTAAGCACGGAGATCCAGCCCCAGGATTGTAAGGCTCTGAGGCCTGGCTCTGGAGGGGGACGGAGGGGAGGCCGGCACCTCAAGGTCACTGCAGGGGGCCAGGGGACAGAGGCACCCTCCCCTCCCAATATCCCTCACCCCCTGCCCTTCTGGCGGAGGGATAACGGGCACCGAGGTGCCGGGGAGGCTGAGGATGCAGGTTTTCCCCCTCCCTGTCCCAGCCGGCTGGTTGTTAGGGGCGGGGACAGCGAAAAGGCAAATGACTTAGTGGGTAACTTATGGCCGTGGAGGGGCGGGCAGGCAGCCGAGAGAAACGCATGGTTCAGTAAAGGGAGACAGAAATGGAGACCGAAAGACAGCAGGCAGTTTCGCCCGGGCCCCCAGTGCCCACAGCATGAATTTCGAAGTCCCTGGCTGCCGTTCTCTTGAGTGTGGGAAGGCGTGGCCAGTCCTCTGCACCCCCCCCACCCCGCCCCGTTTCACCGAATCTTCTGCCTGCAGCAGGTTTTCCTCTCATTTCTACCTGGTAGAGTATTTTTATTTATTTATTTTTTTATTTTTAATGTTTTATTTATTTTTGATACAGAGAGAGACAGAGCATGAGAGGGGGAGGGGCAGAGAGAGAAGGAGACGCAGAACCGGAAGCAGGCTCGAGGCTCTGAGCTAACTGTCAGCCCAGAGCCTGACGCAGGGCTTGAACCCACGAACGTGAGATCTGACCTGAGCTGAAGCCGGAGGCTTAACCGACTGAGCCACCCAGGCGCCCCTGGTAGAGTATTTTTAAAGTCATCTCTACACCCAACGTGGGGCTCAAACTCACGACTCTGAGATCGAGAGTCGCAGGCTCTTCTCACTGAGCCAGCCAGGCGCCCCTGATAGAACTCTTCTTGACTCTTCTTGTCCTTCCCTGCCCGCCCCGAAGGAACCCCTTCCTCCAGGAAGTCTTCTGGCATGCTCCCACAGAGTGGTCACTGTGTTTTGCAGGAGTCGGGAGCCCTGGGCCCGCTGCCAGCAAGCTGGGTGACTTTGTGGCCGACCCCGTCTCCTCACTGGCTTCGGGTGCTTCGCTCAAAGCGGGAGGACTAACCTGCGCCCCCACCCCCGCACTCCCCCCCAGGAGCGGCTCTGCAGGAAGTGCTCACACGGGTGCCGTCCGGCACCTGCTCTGTGCCCAGGCCCTCGCTGGGCACTGGGAGGCAGCGGGCATAAACCATGAAAACGCCTGTCCTGGACGGAGGACAGGACATGAAGGAGCACACAGATGAAATGTGCCCGGTGGTGCCAAGTGCCTGGGAAAGAGAAATGGGAGGGTGGCGTGGAGGGTTAGGCCTCAGGATCAGGGGCTGTGGGGTTGTGTCGGGGAAAGCTTTCAGCATAGGGACCCGGAGACAGTGAAGGAACAGGCCCACAGTATTTGGTGGGACAGTGGTCCAGGCCGGGGAAGCACCCAAGGCGGGCAGGCCCTTGGGGGGGTTCTAGGAGCACCGAGGCGAGGCTGTCACTGTGCCCTGAGGGGCTGGCGAGGCACGAGCTGTCCCCAGGTTGTCACATCGGGCTTCACACGGTGCTCGTGCCCCCGTCTGGCCTCTGAGTGCGTTGGGAAGGCTCTGGGGAGCTCTGAGCAGAGGGGAGGCGGAGCGGTGAAGGGTCGCTCTGCCGTGTGGCGAGGAGAGCAGACCAGCCCAGAGGGGTTGGCATGATCCAGACAAGAGCGGCGGCGGGGCGGGGGGGGGGGGTGTAGAATGAACTGGATTCCAGCTACATGCCGGAGACAGAGCTGACAGAGCTTGCTGGTGGAATGTGGGGCTCCAGAGGACTTTGCAGCTTTCAGCCTGTGCAGCTGGGGTTGAGGACGGCCACCAGGTGATGGGAGGAAGGTGCCAAGCAGAGCAGATCGGGGGTGAGGCGCGGCCAGGCTGTCCTTCCGGACATGCTGACGCAGACAAGCATCAGGTCTGGGGTTCAGGGCAAAGGAATGAATTGAAGTGGCAGCCTGGGAGGCGGCAATGTGTGGATGGCGTCTAAGGCTGTGAGCTTGGAGGAGGCCTCTCCGGGCCCCTGTGTAGACAGAGAGGCGCTGGGTCCGGGCACTCGGTCTGTCAGAGGTGAGAGGGAGAGGAAGACCCAGCAGTGTCTGGCTGAGAGGGACCAGAGAGTCGTTGTCCGTCACAAGCAGGGTCGGGGGAGGTGAGGACCGAGCCGAGATCACCGACCCCCGGGCAGGGCGTGCGGACCTCAGGGGGAGCAGTCTCTTCGGAAGGAGGAAGGAAACGGGTCAGCGGCTGAGTGTGAGGGGGGTCTGAAGAGGCAGGAGGGTACGATGTGGCCATCTGGAGAAAGGGGGCGACGAGCTGGGGGCGGGGGCAACGTTAGGGGTGTGCGGCCGCGGCCTGAAAGTCAGCCTAGTCAGCCCGGAAATCACCAAAACCCCGTCATGGGAAACGACCTGGAATACTGAGAGGTGTTCTCTGCCGCATTGTTTATAATCGCAGAAGTGAGAACACATTTAAATACCCAGAGACGACTGCGAAGTGAGCTGTTATATATACACTTGGCCATTTTTAAGTGTTTTTATATGATAAACAGCCCTCATAAGATATTTGCAAAAAATATGGTTTAATACCTATGGAGAGTCCAGAGGGCTTTCTCCCCTCATCTTAGGCACCAATATGAAAAAGATAATCTTCCCAATTAAAATGAGCAAAGGATAGAAACGCTACTCACACCAGAAGAAATGCAAATCACCGTTGTACATGAATGAAAAACAATTTCAACGTCTTTTCAGAGAAATGCGATTTGGAACCGCGACGAAGGTAAATGCTTCCCTGTCGAGCTGGCGAAGATTAACTGCAGCGGAAGCGTGGGTGTCGGGGGGCGTGGGGGAGGCGAGCTCAGGGCGGGGGGGGGGGGGGGGGGGGGGGGGGGGGGGGGGGGGGGGGGGGGGGGGGGGGGGGGGGGGGGGGGGGGGGGGGGGGGGGGGGGGGGGGGGGGGGGGGGGGCAGGGCCTGGCGGTCACACCCCCGACCCAGCCAGTCCTGTGTCGTTTCGTGGAAACGCACGGAGGAGGCTCACAGACGCGTCCCGGGAAGCGTGGTTTGCAACAGGACCCAGGACGTGGTGCACGAATGGATGTATGTGAAAACCGAAAACTGGACAAAACAGCGGACGCCCCCCCAGTGATGATGGAGGCTGCTGGGCGGGAAGAGGACGGTGGGCTTCCCTCCCGCTCTCCCCGCTCTGGGAGGACCAAGCATTATGTATATGAGCCAGTGGAGACGGAATCGATGTTACTTAAAAATGTTTATAAACCTAAAAGTAACATGGGAAAGGGCTCACACATGTTAACTGGGAAAAGAAGAATCAAAATATTTTTTAATGTTTATTTAGTTTTGAAAGAGACAGTGAGGGCCAGAGAGGGGCAGAGAGAGAGACACACACACAGAACCCGAAACAGGCTCCCGGCTCTGAGCGGTCAGCGCAACAGCACAAGGCAGGGCCCGAACTCACCAACCGTGAGACCATGACCTGAGCCACCCAGGCGCCCCGACAACACTTGAACCGCGGTGAGATCTTAGGTGAGCTCTTAACTGCGTCAAGCGTGTGTTCAGGGACATGTGGAAAGAAGTCCATCAGTGGCTGCCTGGAGGCGACCACAAAGGGACGGCTTCTTCCCCTTCTTTTTACTTCCCTGCACGTTCGGTCTTACTGTCACTATCTGATGCCAAAAACCACATTTTTAAAATCAGTCTCTTTGGCCTGCGCCGCGCGGGGCCGCGTTCCGGCGCGGTGACCGCGCGGTGACAGGTGCGCCAGCGGAAGCCCCGCGCGAATCCCCTGCCAGGGTCTCCGCAGCCCCGCGGCGCTCCCCGGGCGGCGCTCTGGCGCCCTCAGGTGCCCGGCGCGGGGAGTGCACAGGACGGGCCCTGGGCAGCCGCCGCCAGGGCTGGGAGGGGGTTTCCCTCTCGGAAGCTGCAGGGACCCTTTCCCCAGGTGCACACCCCTCCCTCCCAGCATCCCTCTTCCAGGGGCCCCTCGCCCGCAGCCCAGCGGGCTGCTTTTTCTAGAATGTTCCTCATCATCCCAAACAGGCTTTTTCTCACTGACTTGTCGCTGAGGCCCAGCTCCTTCACCCCAGGGGACACATGCTGTATTGTCCCTACGTTTCCTTCAGAGGGGAGCGTGATGTCACAGGAGCAGGGCCACCTACTGGCCGTGTGGCAGTTCACTTGGACGCCCCATTTCCAGGGGCAAAGGAGATGCTCCCTCTTGAGACTGAGGGTCAGATGAAACAGGGCAGAGCTGCTTTGGAATCTAGAAAGGGCCCGGGAAAGGTTCCTCTCCATGGCTCCTGTCCTCCGGGGCCCTCCCCTCGGCCCGGACCCCTCACTCCTGGTTGTAAAGCCATCGCCCCCCCCTCGAGGCTCATGCTGGGACCTCCGGGTGGGGTGGAGTTTCCCATGTGCTGTCCCCTTCGCTCCCTACCCCCAAGCTGAGCACAAAGGGACCTTAACTGCTCACTTGCAAAGTCAGCTCTCTGGCCGCCCTCACTCTCCCCTACACCCTCCCCCATTTGTCCTTAGCCCAGGTCCCCAAGATGTCACCAGGCCTGGCAGACAGAAGGCTCTCAGGTGAGTGCTGATTGGATGAAGGAGGTTAGGAAGGCGGGACGCTCCATCAGGCTCTCCCCCCGGGTCCTTGCTGATGGGGGGGCCCTGCTGATGTCAGAAGACCCAGAGGTGGATCCGAAGTGCTCTGAGGGCTTCCGCTCAAGTCCCCCAGAGCAGGGGTGAGGCTGGGCAGCTCTGAGCATGAGCTTGGATGTGGGTGACCATGGGACACCTGTGTGGGTGTGTCTGCCCTCCCAACACACGGTGACGCCCATCAACAGAGACAGATACGACAGAAGCCAGGGATAGAAACAACTAGTGTATTGATTTGGGGGGGAGAGAAGGGGTGCAGATGGGAAATGGGGGGGCAAGGGGCTCTTTAGTGTTTGCCAAAACCACGGACACACCCCCTCTACGCCTTCTCACCTTCCTCCTCCATCGTGGGGCCAGGCGGGCTCCCACCCTTCCTAGTACCCTCCATCTCCCTCTTCCCCTGCACCCACTTGACCTTGACCTCCAGGAACAGGGCAGAGCCCTGCTTCCGGCTTCCAGGTGAGGCAGGCTCAAAGAACCTTCCTTCCCCTCTTTCCCACTTCATTCCCATCTCTTGTCTAAGTAACATACAGAAAAAGCAAGTGCAGCTGAGACCTGGCAGAACGAGTCAGCCCCGGGGCTGGGACGGGGCGGGCAGGGAGCCTGAGCCAGGAGTAGTGAACGGTGGGGGCCGGCCCAGGGGCTCAGCGCTGCCCTCCTCCCTTGAAGGCTGGCACAGGAGCCCACACCCGCCTCTCAGGCACCGTGTTCATGGGGTCCCCGGGGCAGGGGGGCAGCAGGCAGGGCACAGAAGCAGGAACTAGACTCTGTAAAAGCACCCCTCTTCCTCGGCTTCTGGAGGAAGCCCTCTTTGGTTTTAAGGCAGATGTGAGTTTCCTGGAAGCAGGGAAAGGAAGGGGCTGGAGATAGATGCTTTTTTTTTTTTTTTTTTTTTGCTTGTGTCTCTCCTTCAGTATAAAATCACTGTAGAAAATAAGTTCTCTTAGAAAAAAACAAAACATAGAAGACAAACCAAAGGGGTATTTTCTTTGGCTTCAAGCCCCTCCCCTGAGGCACAGGGCGGAGTGGGGGGGCACGAGGTGAGGAGGACTCGAGGCCTCCATCCTCACCCCGGCCTGGCAGGTCCCAGATTACATGATGCGGCAGTTCTGGGGGCTCTGAGAGAGAAGAGAGAAAGGACAGGTGTGAGCCGGGTGGCGTGGGGTCCCCCGTAGCCCCGCCCTGGGCCCTGGCCCCGCCCCCGCCCTCCAGTCTGGGGCTCAGACGGGAGGGGCAGGACGCGGCAGCCGACTGTCTGGGGTCTTGGGCTGAGGGGAGGAGGCTCCCACTCCCCCGGGGCTGCGGAGGAGAAGGACCCCCCCCCCCACGGGCCCGCCTGCGCTGACCCTCAAGGACCGGGGTCCACCGCTTGCTGGCGCGGAGGGGAACTCACCTGGGTCCGAGGGCTGGAGTTGCCCAGGAGGTAGGAGCGGGTGACCAGGCTGTCCCCGAAGCCGCTCCCCCCACTGCCCCCCACACTGCGGTAGCTGCGGGTGACCGTGACACTGGAGGCGGAAGAGCCAGAGGAGATGGTTCCGCCCACCTGGGCTCCCGCGCCGCTGGCGGCGGCCTTGTCCGCGGGCTGCCCGCACGTGCCGCACAGCACGGTGCGCGAGCGCAGGTTGTACTCGGCGGGGTCCCCCGAGCTGCTGCAGTGGGAGCCCTGGGGAGGAAGGCACGGCTCAGGCCCGGCCCTGGCCCTGCGCGCCTGCGGCCGCCCCGCGCAGGAAGGCGGGTCCCGGGCTCCGGGGGCGGCCCGGCTGGGAGGAGGGCAAGGCGTGGGAAGGCAGAGAGAGGGTCGGGACCCCCGGGGCCAGGGGGCCGGAGTTCTGGCTGGACGCCGCCCAGGCCAGTCTCCCTGAGCTCCGAGAGGAGGGCCAGGGAGCAAGCTGGTGGGGCAACAGGCATGCAACATAAATGGGTGGGGGGCGCTCCTGCAGGAAACCCATAGTGGGGGGGGGAGCGCGCATGCAGCAGGGGCGGGGAGAGAGGCAGGGCTGGTGCCCCGCTTCTGTCCTCCCGTCCCCTTCCCGGGGGACCAAGCCACAGCCCGGCCACCGGCCACCGCCCCGTGGGAAGCCGCGATGGCGCCAGTGAGTCCCTCCCCAGACACCTGGGCTCCCTGCTCCAGGAACGGGGAGGAGCCAAGAAAAGCCAGGGCAGCGGTGAAGTTCCAAAACGTTCTTTAATGAAAAGATTGTTGGCAAGGGGGGGCCTGGCTGGGCGCCCCAGCGGGGGCGCGGCCTCAGTGACGGCTGCCACTCACATGGTGGTGATGGAGCAGGTCATCCCCATCCTCATCCTCGTCGTCCTCGACCACGGTCACCGAGCGCACCAGCTTGCGCATGGCCACCTCCTGCAGGGGACACGGGCGCCCCAGGGTTAGCGGGTCGCCGCCAGGGGAGGGGTAGCCCCCCACAGTGACCACCCGAGCGCCTCTCCTACAGCCCTCCCTTGGTCTGGCCTGCTGCCATCCTCTGTGGGGTGAGAGCCAAGGGGCTTTTCTTCCCCAGGGGGGCACTGCCTGACCACTGGGGAGGGGCGCGCATCTGCCTGCAACAGCCTCGCTGCCGCCTTCTGCCCTCACGCTGCCCGAGGAGGCGTCTCTGGGTCTGAGCCCTGGGTGGGGGTCTGGGCCCTGGGGCTGCCCCGGAGGGAGAGTTAGGACAGAGTGGCCTCGGGCTGGCTCCCTGGGGCTGACGGCCCCAGGTCTGTGCACCAGGGGGCGCCGTCCCGCCCGCCGCCCCCGCACGCGCACCCCCCCCCCCCCACGCACCTCCCCGGTGGAGTTGATGAGAGCCGTGCGCAGGCTGTTCCCGCAGCCCCACGTGTTCTGCGCCTTCCACACCAGGTCGGTCGGGGGGCTGTGCGTGGCCCCGGCTCCCGCGGCCCAGATCTGGGGAGGCAGGGGTAGAGAAGTGCTCAGTCCCACGTGCCCACCCTCGGGCCGGCCCGACCCACCCACGACCGCCCCGGCTCCCAAACACCCTTCGCAGCTCACCGTCACCGCCTGCCCGGCCTTCAGGGTGAACTTTGGTGGGAAGCGGTAGGTCAGCAGGGGGTCATCTCCATTCTGGCGCTTGATCTGCCAATTGCCCATGGATTGGTCCTGCCAGGAAAGAAGGGAAGGGGAAGGGGGGAGGCTCACTCAGGCTCAAGGGCCCCGGCGAGGATAACCGCAGAGGTCTGCGGACGCTCAGGCGGGACTGCGCGTGCTGGACACGCTCTGCTTCCAACTCAAAGGCCGAGGGGCTGTAACTCATCTCGGATGCCCGCAGGGTGGGGGTGGGGTGGCTCACAGCCGGGGGGCGGTCCCAGAGCCTCTGGAGCTGGAACCCCGGGAGTGGGGGGGGGGTTGGGGATGTGTTGGGCTGGGCGGGGAGGGGCGCCTACCTCACTGGACTTGTTGCGCAGCCGCACGAACTTGCCCTCCTCGTCCACCTCCTCCACGGCCACGCGGCCGCTGGTGCGAGCGTGCTGGGAGAAGCTGCTCCTGCTCTCGGCCGCCTCCAGCTTGCGCTTCTTGGTGACGCTGCCTGAGCCCTGCGTCTGGGAGGAGTGGGAGGAGGCGCGGCCGCGGCTGCGCTGCGAGGTGGGGCTGGGGGAGAGGCGCAGCCTGGCGAGGGGACACAGAAGGGACACGGAGGGGCCTCGTCAAGGCGGGCGGAGGTGGGGGGGATCGGCAGCACCGCCACATCCCGCTCCCGTCCCGCCCGGCCCCACCTCTCCTCCTCGCCCTCCAGGAGCTTGCGGTAGGCATGGATCTCCATGTCCAGCGCCAGCTTGATGTCCAGCAGCTCCTGGTACTCGTCCAGCTGCTGCTGCATCCTCGCCCGCATCTCCGCCATCTCCCGCTCCTTCTCCGCCAGCAGCCGCCGGCTGGTGTCGCGCTCCCGTGCCAGCGAGTCTTCCAGGTCCCGCAGCTTCGCCTCCTTGGCGGCCAGCTGGGCGAGGGGGCCGGGTCTGGTGAGCTCCCAGAGCCCCCGGGCCGCCCACCCCAGGTTCCTGCCGCCCCGGAGCCCCCAGAAGCCCTTCCCGCATCTCACTGAGCCCCTGGTTCTGAGCCTGGAACCTGCGGCCGCAGGCGCACGGCCAGCCGGGAGGATGCGGAGGCCTGAACGCCACACGCCGGCCTCCTAGAGCGCAGGTGGCGCCGCCGCCCTCAAACCAGGAGCCCAAGGCTCTCAGCGGTGAGGGTCACTCGGGCGACAAAAGAGGCCCGAGCAGCAGCCAGGTCAGGGCAGCCTGTGGTCCTGGGGCACGTTCTGGCGTTCACCTCCACCCGCCCCCTTCCGGGCCCTGCACATCCCACCTGACCACTGCCACTGGCTCTGGGGGGGACAGAGGCGGGATGGGGGGGGGACAGAGGCGGGATGGGGGGGGGAC